>JAVJIF010019429.1:0-71668 GCA_038442645.1 Agave tequilana | reverse complement strand
AACTTCTTGAGCACACAGCTTTATTCTATATACTTTAACAAACTAATATCTTACAAGGCTCTAGGTGACTACAAAATCTTCAACCGGGCTTCTCATTAGCGACGTCGAGTGCTTTGAGCTTTAATCCCGTATTAGAATCTTCTTGAGTTTTCAACACCTTCCTTTAGAGGAAGAAAACTCCTTGAATCTTTAGAACCCTGAAATATGCTTAAACACTTGAACTTGATTAGTACTAAATAACCACATAAGTTTTGTTATCGTCAAAATCATAAACCGGGTGATTGTAACCTTGTGCCAAACACATTTTTCTTGGGCACTGAAGGCTCGAACTTTTTAGCTGATTTCTCAGCTATTTCTGCTTGTTCGACAAGCTTCTTCCAGGTATGAGCTTTGACGGCTCCCATATGAACTTCTACTCTGTCGAAAAAAAGTTGTGCCGATATGTTTGAAGCAACAAGGGCAAGGGCATGCCTGTAGGGCACATGAGAGAGAGAGAGAGAGATTTGGAATCTCTCAATATTCTCTCGCATGATTTCTCTTCCTTCTGAACTGTGGAGAGGAGCTTATCCATAGTCACTTCGGTGTCATCCTCGTAGAATCGAGAAAGGAACCGAATTTCTAGGTCAATTCAAGATTCGATGAAGCCATTGGGAAGGCTTTTGAACCAGTCGAAGGCTACTCCTTTAAGTATGCCGATGAATAGTCTGCCCATGACAGCAACATTGTCTATCATGTTGCCAGTTTGTGACCAGAAGTAACAAATGTGCTGATTTGGTGAGCTTTTGTCGTCATACGTGTGTAACATAGGTGGCTTAAACTTTAGCCGATAGAGAATTGGTTCCCATTCCAGCGGGTTAGGAAGTGACATCCCTACTTTCTTCAGTTCATCCCTCTGAGCCAGGGATGCAATATGAGCTTAGATGCCTTTAATAACATCGGCATCAATTGTGGAACTTCCCTTTGACTTTTCATTCTTAAGGGGTTCTGTGTCTGGGTTCTGCGTCGGGGTTCTCCTCCTCATTATGATTGCTACCTATGGTTTCTTGATTATTTCGGTTGTTTATGAGTTGCGCCAATATTTGTTGGATGTTATCCAAAGTCACTTGCTGAGCTTTGAAAGTTTGCTCTTAAGCCTCCATACGCCGATGGAGATCATTATCATGGTTGTTGTCGGCCATGTTAGCCAACACAGTCCCTGTTTGCTCTGAGCTAACTGTGGTTGAGAAGGTATAGCCGCTAATTTCTCCTTCATCATCTGACTACTGGAAAAGGCTTCTCAGTGGCTTTGGCGACATAGCCCTTGTGAAAGAAGATAGCTGCTCATAGTTGTAGGGTACCACTACCTTAGAACGGGTACGCCAGAATGCACCTTCTAGTTCAACCAGAACCTGACTTAAGCCTGGCTACAGTCAGGATCTGATAAACTGATTGAGGAGCGCGAACCCCTGTCTTCCTCTTCGGGATTACATCAAATCCCTTCTCTGCTCATTATATTGACAGACGCTGCAACGAGGTAAGACTTATTAGCTTTCCTCTTCCTCCAAGGTTTGCACTCTTTCAAGGTCTATGCTGACAACTGGTCGAATACTAACAGTTTGTTGGGAGGAAGTGTTACGAAGATTGGACCCAGACAATAATTAGCAGAGTGCACATTTACAAGTTGACACCGCGCTTTCCGCACTGAGACGACGAGATGTAAACTTGCTCCTCAGAGTGGGACTTCTGTTTGTTGCTCAGAAATTTTCGCATGTCTGTGTTGACCGGACCCAATCGATCCAACACAGACACTCAGGGTGGCTGGACACCCTGATAGGCTAAATAGTCTTAGGCTTAGACTTGCACACAGCCTTAGAGGCTTTTTCTTGGCTGGGAGCGAAGATAGCTTCGCCGTGAGGCTAAGCTTTCTCAACACTGGTGCTTTAGTACTGTAAAGTGCTTTTTCTTTGAAGAAAAAAACTTCGCTGTTAGCATCAAAGTGTGCTTTAGATTTAGCTTTGCGAACAGAAACTTTGGCACCGGGGAGTGAAGTTACCACAGCTTCGCTGCTACTACTTATGAGTGCTTTGTCTTTAGCTTCATGGGAGAAGCGAAGTTAAGCTCTGTGAAGAGCTGAAGTAGTTTCGCAATCAGAGAATATGTGAGCTTCTGTTGAAGTTGAGACCGGGGATCTATTAGTCTTGCACAAGGCTGAATTGGATTTTTCAATCTGGAGAGCATTTGAAGCTGATTTAACTTCACGCATAGCATGTTGGTGCTGGTGCGAAGCTAATTCAGTCTCTGTTGAGACTGAGTTAGGCCAGAAGAGGACCTTCTTCATCCCATCAGGGACTTGTTTCTGAGCCATTGCCAGAGGAAACCTAACCACAGAGATCTTCCTGTGCTTGCGCACGTTGATAGGGCTCGAGCCGCCCTCAGAGAGAAGTTCTCAAACTTCTCTTAGTCAAATTGGATGACCAAAGTTTCAGCAGAAGACCCAAGGGCTCATCTGAAATCACCTAGAGGGGGGTGAATAGGTGACTAGCTAATCTAATGATGAATTAATGCGGAATTAAAACTATTTATGCAAACTAAAACTATTATGCACAACACACCAAGTATAACTCAAGAGTGTAGCCGGATTCCCCGTGAAGGGCTCTGGACTATCTCCTCAAGATTCCTCTAGATAAGAGTTGAGGTGCCGCTATGGCTCTCTTGGTGGAATACAAGTGTGAGCAAACAATCCCCAAGCATATATCAATTAAGCACACAATATATCAAGCATATAAGAGATATGAACAATAAGCATAAGCAAGATATAGAGACAAGTGAGAGATAGAGAGAGCAATCGCAAACACGGGAGATTTGTTTCGAGGTTCGAGCACCCTTGCTCTACGTCCCCGCCTTCAACACTATGAAGGATTTCCACTAAAAACGATCCCACCGGATCACTCGGTGCGGCAACACCTACAAGCGAGTTCACACTAGAACTCCTTTGGACTCTCTAGTCCCTCTCTTGTTCCCGCAAGAACAAACACACGCAAGCACGCAAGATTGCCGAGGCCGCACCTTCACACCGAGCTCTCACAAGAACTCGAAACAACGCGAACCCGCAAGTTTACCTCCTCAAATACAAGAATGAACACTTTGGTGATCTAAATACTTTGATCACCTAAAAACTCTCTCACAACAAAGATCCCTATAGGATTTATATAGCAATGGATAGCTCAAGTGTGTGTGAGAAAAATAAGGATTGATTTGGTGAAAAACTCAAGAAATCTCTTTTACAAAACACTCTTGAAAACTCTCCTTTTGATATGAAAATATTGGCTCTTAAACAAGTGGAGTATGAAAACCTAGCTTGAAAATCCACTCCAAATCCTGTATAAAACAGTTCATGGGAACCCAATATATAGGCATCCAAAAACTAGCCGTTGGGGTCCAAATCAGCAGTTGACGCTGCTCGTCGGTCGACCGCCCGGTCGACCGCCAACGTCGATTTTTCGACCGTTGGGAAGGTCGGTCGACCGGCCAATCGACCACCTTCTGGGCAATGGCCTAGCGGTCGACCGACGGTCGACCGGGCCATTTTCAGAGAGCAGACACTCTCTGGCGGTTGACCGGCAGTCGATTGGCCCTAGCCGTGCACGTTTTGTGCACGTCGGTCGACCGCCCGGTCGACCGGCCTCTGGCTCGGTCGACCGTGCGGTCGACCGGCACCGCAGAAGGTCAAAAACAGTATTTGGGGATTTGAAAACTGACTTTTTGACTTTAATAAAATCTCATAAATTCTCTAAAAATCTACAAAAATAAGTCAGTAATATACTTTGATATACAAACATGTTTGAGTCAAAACATGTTACAAACATTTTGAACTATTTTTGTGACTTAGAATTTTGACTTAAAACAAAAATCTGTATTTTTTTCAAATTGATTTTTTCAAAACTTCTCCAAATACAAAAACAAGATATTTTAAACACATTTAAAGCTTAGAGTGTATGGATATGATCACTACACATATGATGAAATATCTATGTTTTTGACATTAAGCTCTAAATAAAGTTTTAATAAAAAAACATGTATACTTTAAAGCTTAAAAATCAAAACGGTATTTTTCAAAACGAAAACTCTTTTAAGAAAACACATCTAAATTTTGTGTGAGTGTATATGATACTTGAGCAATCCACCAACTAATCTGTCCTTTACATTTTATCTAAAAACAAAATCTTACTAAAAACAAACCTAGACACAAGTCTTCTCTTGAAGGTTTTCATTTGAAAATCTTCTTCTCCTTTCTTGACTTGGTCTAAAACAAGATCCAAAGAGCTAGACTCCTCTTGAGTACTTGATGTGGTCTTAATGCACAAGCTTTTGAATCAACACGTATTAGCTCCAAAACTTAACTTGAAATCCTTTGTTGAAGCTAAACACCTACTAAGATCTTGATAACATATCTGAGACTAATTAAACACAAGATCATTAGTACTATAACTACTGAGAATCATCATCAAAACCAGAGTGATGGGCCTTTGGGCCAACAATCTCCCTTTTTGATGATGACAAAACTCATTGAGTTATATATGCATGGATTAAAGTCAAGCTTCATAGAAGCTCCCCCTTAACTCATACATAACAATAAATATAAGATATTCAATGAAGTACATGAAACTAAACAAATATATATACATCAACAAGGTGAGAGAAACATACATAAATCCAAAATCCTTTTCCCAAAAATCTTCTGCCCCTTTTTGTATAAACTTTCAAAAAACATTCTTCCCATTTTAAAAAACATAAGATGCATAAACTCAATATATGCAAAAACTCAAATATGCATACATAACTCAAAATCTTTCTCCTCTTTTCTTGTCAATCATGAACAAGGGGTAAAATAAAACAAATCAACAATAAAGATATATATGTGATATACATTCATGAAAAGGAAGACGCTAAGTTAGCTTCCCTGCATACATGCATTACATGAAGAAGGGATGACAAGCCCTAACTCACATAACGCATAATATACAATGCATAAGTGGAGATGTGAAGTTCTCCCTACACACGTGTATCACATAAAGAAGAGATGTCAACCTCCTCAATATAAGATACACTCAACATGAATCTATATAAAGAAGAGATGTTAAGCTCCCCTTGCATATAGACAATACATATCAAAACATTCTTAACACAAATTTTGATAATTACTTAAACAAATTTTGAGATACCATTTGTAAATATTTTAAGATACCGCTTGTAAATAAACAATACAATTTTGAATTTTTTTAAATCAACAAATCAATTTTAGATATCACAAGATTTTGATACCATATGAAATAAGAAATTTGTGATACCAATTGAAATTGAAACATTTGTACATTTTGATATTAATGAAAGAAAATATTTTATATTTTGATATCAATTGAAATATATGGTAAATTTTGATATCAAATAGGTAAAACATATTGATACCAAATGAAATTTAAACCCAATTGGAAATTGAAACATATTGATACCAATTGAAGTATATTGTAATTTTGATATCAATAAAAACACCAAATAAAAATAAGTATAAGCTTATTAAAATACCAATTGAGATACCATTGAAAATCAATATTTAAATTAAGCTTAGCATAAACAAACTTTGTACTTTAAACATGTAAATATCTTGTAAATCAAGCACAATCAAATCATATATATGTATGAAAATGAGAATACAGTTAAACATTGATATTATTTGAAATTTAAAGCATACATATATAGAAAACAAATTATGAGTATACAAAAAAATGTCAATTGTGATACCAATTGAAAATATGATGTGAATTAAGTGTATAACTCATAAAGATCTTCCCTTTTCATGCACATGATAAAGGATATTCAATTTGAGCATACAAGGCATGGTCGCTCATCCATCCGCCTTTTAAGGGTAGAAGTTTTCAAAAATAGATTTGAAAATATTTATAGATTGAAAACGCTACCAAATGAAGAATACATAACTAGTTAAAAGTAATTTTTGAAAAACTAGTTAAAGATCCTTCAAACATGAAAACAAATCATGTGTATCTCATGAATTATACTACATACACAAAAGTTGACACTCGAAATCTATAAGGCTCATAAAAGTGTTCATGAAATAAAGTCATGAATAGACAAAGAAATAATGTGAGTGTACAATCATCATGTGAATAGCATATTCATGAAAATAGTCAATGAAGCTCAAAAGACATCAAACTAGTGAAAAAGCATGAAAATTTATTTTTCTTTAAAGCTAAACTTCAAGGTTTATGTATGAATTATCCAAAACTAACAATATGCATACATATCCCAAACACAAAAGAGTCTATGATATAATTTGCATGAAGGCAAGAGACTCAAGGGTATACATGTATATTATTAGTTTTGGACAAAGATTACATATACATGAAGCAAAAACATGCAAAAAGAGAGGCAAAACAAGCATAAATGAGGGAATCATCAAAACTAGGCTATACATGTGCATGTAGTGAGTACAAATAAGCAATGAAGTGCAAACATATATGAATCAAATGTTGCTCACTACTTGTACAAGTATAAACACAAGTTTTGACAAAAAAAACATCTAAACAAGTATTTACTACATGAAGCACAAAACATGATTATTTTATCATAAAACTAAACATGCTAAAAATCATCAAATATAGAAGCATGTAAATTAAAATAGGAGTTTAGAGATAGTTACCAAACCAAAGAACTATACTCTAAGTCTCCAAAACATGGTGGTCTTCCCACTAAACTCCTTGATAGTGATGCATCAATTTGTAGTGTCTATCAAGCCCATGCATCCACCACCAAGGCACCAAATCTCTCACGTCATGTGAGAGCCCACACCTACATCAGACACAAGAGGTGAGACTTTGGGACCCATTTTCTTTTGGGTCCACGGGGGTTAGTCTTGTTCGGAACCCAAACATTTTTATTAGCAAAATTTAAAGAATTTACTCTATCATAACAAAATTTTGCTAAATGGCCTTTGCGGCCGCAATGTGTACACTTGTACACTCTAAGATGCACATGAGAATGAGTATGATCATGATATGCAAAGTGTGCATACGTGTGTCGTGAGTGATGTGCATGTACATGTGGAGCTTGTTTCCTTTGAAACAAGGTTTCCAATTTTGAATGATTGAATGCACAATTGCTCAAGTTGAGCTCAAACAATTTATTCTATTTTTCAAAAATTTAATCTCATTTTGATCAATGGGACCGGAGTTACTTCATCCGACTGTTGCTCGTGGCCATTCGAAGTATGGGGAATTGATATCATAGGACCTATCAGCCCCTCGTCAATAAAAGGTCATCAGCTCATTTTAGCAATAACTGATTATTTCTTAAAGTGGGCGGAGGCTATACCACTTATTGAAGTTAAAACTTCCAACGTGTCAACTTTATCAAACACCATGTTATTCATCAGTTTGGTGTCCCTAGGCGAATTATTCATGATAATGGTCCCCAATTTGCAAGCCAAGTATTCTATCGGTTCTGCGATATGTACTGCATTCAGAATGTGACATCGACCGCATATAACCCTGCTGCTAATGGTTTAGCGAAAGCATTCAATAAGACAATTATCAAGCTACTCAAGAAATTCATTTCATCAAGCAAAAGAGATTGGAATGAGAAGCTCAGTAAATGTCTTTGGGCTTACCGAACTACGATCCGAACTCCAACAGACAATACGTCTTTTTCTCTGGTATACGGGTGCGAAGCAGTCATACCTCTAGAAATCTAGATGCCATCATTACGGGTCGCCTTAGCAACCGAGATGACTAAGGAAGACAATGTTTGATTACGTCTTCAAGAACTCGAAGCCCTAGATAAGAAACAACTACAAGCTCAACAACACATTGAGTTGTACCAAGCTCGAATCTCGAAACTCTTCAATAAGAAGGTTAAGCAAAGGGTATTCCAGAAAGGAGATTTGGTTTTAGCCGTCAGACGACCCATGATTATGACGCATAAAATCAAAGGCAAATTTCAGCCCAAATGGGAAGGACCGTTCGTAATAGAAACATTCTACTCAAATGGAGCATATCGCTTTATAACCCCAGACGGTGATTGGTAGTGAAAAGTGCATTTTTATCATCATATTTACCATCACATTTTCATATTTATTCATATAATTTTGCACATTTACTAATATTTTATGATTTATTGTGTGCAGGCCTTGAGTTCTTATTTTAATAATAAATAAAGCCTAAAAGAAGCCCAAAAGCCCATATTCAAGCCCAAGTGCAAAAGTGCAAATATTAATTGTCAAAATTGCAAATACACAAGGGCCAAAGTTGCAAATACAAAGAAGAGGGAAGGATAGACTTCTATTCAACCCTAAACACTTGCGGGATGAGGATAAAAGCTAAAAGAAGAGAAGGAAATTCGTGGAAAAGATTTGGGATCTAGGTAACTTGCTTCCCAAGTTATATCCAAATCCAAAGATGAAGAGCCGAGATTCAACTTCCAGAAGCAAAATCCCAGATGGACGGACCAGGAGAAGCCACGCGCCAAAGCGCGTAGCCAGCCGCCACCATAAGGCCACGGAAACGCGGCCCAAGCCACGTTTCTGCGGCAATCCAGTGTTATCTGGGGACCCGTTTTTGTGGGAGAGTTGTATTGGGACTCTACCTCCTTCTGATCCTATAAATACCCCCTGCAGTGCAACGAGAAGAGCGTCCAGTCCAGCGCAGTACAGGGCCAAAGCTAGGGTTTTTAGGTTTTTTTCTAGTTTGTAGTTAGGTTTTTCTTTTGTAATTTTTATTTCTTTTAAGAGAGAGAGAGTCTTATGTTGAGCGTGACACCGATGTACCTTCCTCTTCTCTGCCATTGATTAAAGCAATAAAGGTAATATTTTTCTTATGTGCATTGTTTTACTTTTCTTTTTGTTTGCTTTTCTTTTTCTCTTTTATCTCTGTTGGTTGTTGATGAGCATGCAAGTGATTTCCAAAGCACAAGTATAACAAATCTTGGTGGTGCCAACGATACTTCATGGTGATGTTCTCCTCCTCAAGGTACGTATCACTTCATACTTGCTCAAGCTTGATGATATAATGCGAACAAGGGACTAAGATCGATCCTATGGTTTATGCATTCAACGCCTCCAAAGAAAGGTAGAAAGTGTTAGGATTTCACGTTTTTCTTCAACCAAACTAAGGTTAGTGTTTATTTCTTTTCTTTTCTTTTATTTGTATAGATTAAGTCACCAACATCTTTTTGATTTCTTTCACACTTCATTGTAAATATCATCATAACTAATAAAAAAAACATTAGAGATAACTTATTGACAAAGCTTCCATCGCTAGTCACTCCCAGAGGATCACGACCCGCATAGCCACTGCTACCGCGGATTAGAATTGAGAACCTTGCACAACTACTTCTAAATCTAACATCTTTATTTTTGTGTGCAGGTAAAAACTCAATCAACAAATTGGCGCCGTTGCCGGGGATCGAACCCGGGTCACCCGCGTGACAGGCGGGAATACTCACCACTATACTACAACGACTTGAGAACCTTGCACAACTACTTCTAAATCTAACATCTTTATTTTTGTGTGCAGGTAAAAACTCAATCAAAACATTGGCGCCGTTGCCGAGGAGGGACGGTAAGTTATTCTCTAATAATAATAAAAATTATTAACTAATTCTTTTATTCTTTCTGTTTGCAGGTTTGGAGAACAGAAAAACAACAGCAGAAGTGGACATATAGCAACTCTGTGCCTCTGCCCTCGAAGGCAGAGCAGCAGAGCCTGCTACTTTGCCGCGCAAACGCGGCAATAGCCGCAGATCCGTGGCAGTAGCAGAGGACTACTGACTGAAATTTTTGCAGGTTTCTGAAACTGGCAATATCTGTGTACTTCTCTGTTAAAATTTGTTCTGTGATAACCCTGCTTACTGCTAATTAATTCAACAGTAAAATATTTGTTGTTAATGATAAAAATTGATTAGACGTTTGCATATTAGGCACGTGTCTTTTCAATTCCTTTATTTTACTGTTGAAGAGTGCTGGAGTAAGGTACGTTCGCATTGCATGTAGAATAGGACTCATCTCTTGGTTGATGCTTTGAGTGAATCTTATTTACATATTTTGTACACTTGCACAAATTTATTTTAAGGGAATAACCCATTAATAAGATAAGGTGGGGATTTCATCACCCTTCCTTAGCCCAAAAATCATATTCCAAGCACTCACAACCCTAACCCTAATTAAAAATTGACTAGACGTTGGCCCTAGGGACTTCTCGGACTCAATTAGGAGATTATCCTAAGGGGGAACAGTGCTGGAAATTGAGTCCTGCCAAATCAGTGTCTAGGAAGGGGATTGAGGGCCGAAAGCCCGAAGATTGGTGGTTATTTAATTAAGGAAAGTCTTTGACGGAAAACCTCCCACCGCTCTTGCCCTGACCTGGCTGATTAACTTATGGTCAAAGTCTGCACCCTACCTCCGTGGACAGTATAACCAGTTAGGAGTCGTCTAGGTCATAGGTCTACCCTAACTTAGGTTAGAATTTTTTTCTTTTTTTGTTTGTTTATTTGTTTGTTTTCTTTTTTTTTTTTTGTTTATGTTTGTGTGATATGGCATATAACAATTTTTCTAATTTTAATCCATATTACACACCTTTTTCGGATATTACCAACCCGGCATATCATAATTTGACCACCTAGTGTACCGGAATAGTCTTATCCGAATGACTATAACCCATGCCCCCCATCTTATGACCATAATTTTCATACTTTCAACTCTTCACAGAGTTCATGGGGTTTCGCTTCCCCTGAGTCCAATTTCAACCGACTTGTCCTCCGTCTCCACCTTGTCCACAATATTCCCAAGATTCATACTCAGATCCACCCATTCAGAATAGAAAACCATCTATCCGGGAAATGATGAGTATGCACGAGTCCAAGCAACAACCACCATCAATCTTAGACATAATGATGCGTGAGTCCACCGACTCACAACTTCATCACGATTACACTCCTTTTTCTAAGTCCAATCACAAAAGAGGCTTGAAGCCATGACTCAGGCTAGATTAGCTCGTGAGCATGAACTAGATATGATGGTTCAATCTTTGCGTTCCCATCGTCCGGCCAATTCTGATATCGCTGACCACTCTCTTAGAGCCGACGAACCAAGTTGCTTTGGACAACAAGATTCTACTTCAGTGCCATCATTTGAACTTGCCGAAACTCCAATTTTTGATAGTTTGGCAAGTTCTTCCTTTCCTGAAATAGATCTTGAGCATGAATATGATCATGAACCCCAACTTGATGATTCAATTTTGCTTCCTGATTCAATAATGACTCCGGTGTCTCCACCTGATTTCACTTTTCCGGAGTCAACATTGGATCCTGTGCCACTTCATCATGAAATTGAATCACCCATTTTTGATGATCATATTGAACTTGACCAATTTTACAATTTTGAAAGTCCCATGGATAAATTGGCAAGTTCTCACTTTTATGAAATTGAACCCAATGAGATATGTGACCTAGATTCTCAAATCTGTGATCAAGTTCAAATTCCCAAATCATTATTGACTCCTGTTTTGTTATCCGACTTAGTTAATCTTTTAGAGTCAGTTTTGATTCCCATACCTATCATTCCTGAACTTGAATCACCAATATTGAGTCACATTCCATTGTGGGAAGATGATTGTGGACTTGAGCTTCAACTTATTGATTTGGACCCACTTCCTGAACCTAGCCCGACTCCTGAACCCCTACTTGATTTAAGTTTCTTTCCTGAGTCGGTATTCGTTCCCATACTTCCCACGTCCAAGTCAATAATTCCATCTTTTCATACTCCATTTTGGGACAAGGAGGTTGACACAATTGACTCTGAATATAATTATGAATTATGAAAATTTGATGGGGTGAAATTTTTAAAAAATGTTCATATAGACATCATTTTAGTGGGTTATACAAGAAAGATTTCTGGTGGGTTCCTACGAATTTCACGAAAAATAGATTGGGCCGCATTCCATGGACCAATTAGACCACCACCGGAACCACCACCTTGAGGTAACTTCTGCCTTCCCTTGTTCTTTTTCATGCATATATGCATTCATTCATACATTGAGGACAATGCATGAGAAAGTGTGGGGGTAGGTTTTACTAACATACTAACATAGTAGAAACTAACCAAAATTTGCTAATAAAAAAATTATAAAAAGGACAATATTTGACTTATCTTTTGAAAGAAATCTAAGTTAGTTTTAAGGATTAGGAAAATCATGATTAGGATTTCTAAAAACTTGGTCAAAATAAATAAATTGTTTAAATGTTAGGTATAGGAGGAGAAATTGAATAATTAATTAGTCTTGATTTTTACCTTAATGAAATTTGCATACCTAATGCATATCTAGGATTCTAAGACGAAGACTTTTGTGCCTCATATATATAAAAAAAAAAATATCACCAATTAAGCTGATACATGTGCCTCAAGAAGCATAAGTATTCATGCCTAAAGGTAAGTAAATAAAATAAAGTCCTTAGTTTTGGGGCCTCGTTCACTCGAATTTGAGTCCGCGGGGTGCTTTCTCACCTGGTGCCCTAAAGCCAACCGGTTTGGGAGTCATCGACTTTAAGTTCGCTACATGGGTGGATTAGAAAGCCTAATAAAACTAAGAAATATGATATATGTATTAACACATCTAATAGTCAATTAGTTAGGTATGAGGGCCTCAAGAAGCCTTGATACTTACACAAAAGAAAATTAGATGAGTTATACATGCTAAAAAAAATTTTATTAACACATCTAATAGTCAATTAGTTAGGTATTAGGGCCTCAAGAAGCCTTGATGCTTACACGAAAGAAAATTAGATGAAGTTATAAAAATAATAAAAAGGCATGAGAGTCCAAGTTAAGGAATTCCTAGCAAAGTTATAAGGATGCATATGATTTTGGTAACGAAAAAGACTATATTAGAAGTTCAATTTTGACCCTTACCTAAAATGGATAACAATTTACTATATAAAGACTAAGTCTAAGAATGAATAAAAATGATAATCTTAAAACTTATAGACTACTTAGTCTTTTCAAAAGTATTTCAAATATTTCCTTTTTATGGATTTTGTGGGTGTAATCCGCTGAAAACCCTCACGAGACAACACTCGTCCTCTATGGTAACCTAGGGGTTTAACGGCTTGTTGAACGTGCTAAGTGCAACCGTGATTCCTACGAAAGTGAGTTAGGTTAGATTAATTTTTCTTTTTCTCTTTGATTTTTACTCGAGAACGAGCAAAAAGATAAGTGTGGGGGTGTGATTGGTAGTGAAAAGTGCATTTTTATCATCATATTTACCATCACATTTTCATATTTATTCATATAATTCTGCACATTTACTAATATTTTATGATTTATTGTGTGCAGGCCTTGAGTTCTTATTTTAATAATAAATAAAGCCTAAAAGAAGCCCAAAAGCCCATATTCAAGCCCAAGTGCAAAAGTGCAAATATTAATTGTCAAAATTGTAAATACACAAGGGCCAAAGTTGCAAATACAAAGAAGAGGGAAGGATAGACTTCTATTCAACCCTAAACACTTGCGGGATGAGGATAAAAGCTAAAAGAAGAGAAGGAAATTCGTGGAAAAGATTTGGGATCTAGATAACTTGCTTCCCAAGTTATATCCAAATCCAAAGATGAAGAGCCGAGATTCAACTTCCAGAAGCAAAATCCCAGATGGACGGACCAGGAGAAGCCACGCGCCAAAGCGCGTGGCCAGCCGCCACCATAAGGCCGCGGAAATGCGGCCCAAGCCGCGTTTCCGCGGCAATCCAGTGTTATCTGGGGACCCATTTTCGTGGGAGAGTTGTATTGGGACTCTACCTCCTTCTGCTCCTATAAATACCCCCTGTAGTGCAACCGAGAAGAGCGTCCAGTCCAGCGCAGTACAAGGCCAAAGCTAGGGTTTTTAGGTTTTTTCTAGTTTGTAGTTAGGTTTTTCTTTTGTAATTTTTATTTCTTTTAAGAGAGAGAGAGGCTTATGTTGAGCGTGACACCGATGTACCTTCCTCTTCTCTGCCATTGATTAAAGCAATAAAGGTAATATTTTTCTTATGTGCATTGTTTTACTTTTCTTTTTGCTTGCTTTTCCTTTTCTCTTTTATCTCTGTTGGTTGTTGATGAGCATGCAAGTGATTTCCAAAGCACAAGTATAACAAATCTTGGTGGTGCCAACGATACTTCATGGTGATGTTCTCCTCCTCAAGGTACGTATCACTTCATACTTGCCCAAGCTTGATGATATAATGCGAATAAGGGACTGAGATCGATCATATGGTTTATGCGTTCAACGCCTCCAAAGCAAGGTAGAAAGTGTTAGGATTTCACGTTTTTCTTCAACCAAACTAAGGTTAGTGTTTATTTCTTTTCTTTTCTTTTATTTGTATAGATTAAGTCACCAACATCTTTTTGATTTCTTTCACACTTCATTGTAAATATCATCATAACTAATAAAAAAACATTAGAGATAACTTATTGACAAAGCTTCCATCGCTAGTCCCTACCAGAGGATCACGACTCGCATAGCCACTGCTACCGCGGATTAGAATTGAGAACCTTGCACAACTACTTCTAAATCTAACATCTTTATTTTTGTGTGCAGGTAAAAACTCAATCATATAGACATGTACCTTTCTCAACTTAGAAGAATTGGTCATATTTTGAAGTCGAGAATGCCCCCAAGCAACAGTTTCAAGCGCTATTTTTTACAATCTGAAGGATGGTTTATCTAGCCTGACTTTTCTATATACAATGGTGGCATACCTCCCTGCTCTTGTTCGATCGATCAAAGCTCGACTTAACGACCAAAGGGTCCGAACGATCAAATGTGTTTATCTGATGGCTTATCAAGCCAAACTCATTGAAGAAGGTTCGTGAAGCATCCTTTTGCAGAACCTTTTCACTGTTTCCACGTACATATTAAGACGTGCTAACCGATCAAATGAAAAATCAAATGAGTTTATCTGATGACTTATCAAGCTAAACTCATTGAAGAAAGTTCGTGATGCATCCTTTCACAGAACCTTTCCTCAAAACATAGAAGCAAAATAACGATCGACAGAGACTGCACAAGGAAGGATAATCTCTAGATAAAGTTTTCGTGGAGTTTGTGTCCACTCCTTTAATCCCCAACTCATCTACGGAGTAAAAGAACCCAAGAGATACATTACGTTACTTAAAGTAACAAAATGATCCAACGCCTCTAACGGCTAAGGATAGAGGAAAATGTTGGCTCTTAAGCCCAACATAAGTTCTCGATAACTCATCATGCTAAGGGGAATAACATGACAAGCCTAACTCAAACGGTAGTTGATAAAGGCATATCAAACCCGTTGATAGCTGAGGGTTTGCTAAAATTCCTAAGGGACCTGATCCCATTTGATTTTCTCTCCAAAATCACTTACCAATTCCCATCCATGGATGATAGGATCACATAAAATAATATTCATTTCTCTTGCAAAATAAATCACGAGTCAAACCTATCATGTTAACACTGAACCTCTGGTAGTGAGACTCTAATATGTTCCCCGATGGATAAAATCAATATCCCCAACAGATTAAAATTCCACATGTTGTTCTCTTAATATGTGCATTTAAATTGTTGTTATGTTCAAAAACCTCTGACAGGCTGCTTTACAAATCTCGTTCTAAATTCCCACGGAGTTCTCTGACATATGATCTCTTATGGGATTCATATTTCTTAACTCCCCAGCGAGTTTCTGGTAGACTTTCTTCAAAGTCTATTATCTCCCTTCCAAGTCCCTAATGGACTTTCTTGGTTGTCACGTTAACAATATACCTCTGAAAATTTCTTCCAAATAAAATTCAAAGGAGATATCAATTTTCCCACGGAGTTTCTTTTGACTGTCACGTCCAGTTTATCACCTCTGAACGGTAAAAATTTCGAGCTTGGTGGCTTCTCAATCGGTTATGTCTATGATACCTCTGAACCGACAGATAACTATGTCTCATCTTTTAGTCCAGTAGGGACTATCCCTTTGCCGTTATGTCCAGTTCGTCACCTCTGAATGACAAGACTCTGAATCTAGCCATTTCTCAATCGGTTATGTCCATATTACCTCTGAACTAACGAATGCCTAGATCTCCCCCTTTTATGGTACTCTAATTGTCATGCCCAGTTTAACACCTCTGAATAGATGAGTTCATAACTTTGTTCTCCTTTCCTCTATCAAGGCCGGGGGTTCTTGCTGTCATGTTAACAGTAAACCTCTGAACAGCGGATTGTAAGTCTGAGACCTCTTAGTTGGTCATGTCCAGTCAATCACCTCTGAGCCAACAGGAGCCCAGATTCAATCTACCTTTGCAGTCTCTTGTAGACTACCTGCCAAGTTAATACGACTACCTTTGGCAGCGGATCCGAAGTTTAGCGTGTCTTAGTCTATCATGTTCAGTTTATCACCTCTGAATAGACGAGTCCCTAAAATCGGGTTCACCTCCATTTTGTCATATGTCTAGATCATCACCTCTGAATGACAAAATTTCGATTAATCATATCTAATTTGTCATCTTTAACTGACAAATTCTAAACTTTATCCTTTCTAGTTCAGTAGGAACTATCATGTGGTTGTGGTGTCTAATTCATTATAAGCAATTCATAAATCTGATGGTCTTTAATCTGTTATGTTAATATTTACCTCCGAACAGTAAAGATCATCAAATTCACTTTGTCCTATTTTTATCCCAACAAAATTTGAATCGTGTCATTCCTCAAATTTAGTGGTGATAATTTATCAAATAACTAACTCTATCAGGTTGCCAACCTTTGAATAGATTAGTTAATACTCTCATGGTATAAGTTGGAAGAATATACCATTATCTCCTTTCTTTTGAGAGTTATAATATAACTTGAAATTATTGCAAACTCAGAAGATAAAACAAGCAAAAAATACAACAGAAGAGTCAAATAAAATTATTTTTATTGATTCAAAAAAAAGGGGGATACGTGGATTACAAGCTACGACGGTGCTTCGTAGGACTTAATCCGTTCTTCGAGGGTGGCCAACTTGTTCTTTCTCTCTTCAGCAGGCTCCATAGAAGAAACCCTGGCAGTAACAGTAACCTCAGGAAGGATTTCATCTATCCTGGCGGCTTCCATAACCGGATGCTCAGCTCACCTTCGCTCGTCGAGGACTCTGTAACCTATCCTTTAGAGCTTGAAGCCATTGGGCTCTACTTCGAAGCACCAACACCAGAAGGATCGATACCAGCCGTGCCACCCTCGGAATCCTCAGAAATGATGAAGTAGCTGGCCTCGTCGCCCTCCCGGTAGGTGAACAAGGGATCGTCATAATCCCCTGTTCTCCCACAGCTTCGGTTCCTGAATCACAAGTTAAACGAGTGAGCTGCATGAGATGAGAGGAAATAAAAAAATATGTATACGTGTGTATATGTATATATACGTGTTGCAAAAAAGGAACTGGTCTTACCCAGCCGGGAATAGCTTTGTTAGTTGCTTGTTTATACACCGATAGTTTAATAACTAACGAGCAGGAAGAGGAGGGACTGCAGCTGATTCACTCTCTGCAATAACAGTGGGAGTGTAGCGACGAAGCTTCTTCACCACCCTCTTCCTGCGGGATCCACCTTGCCACTTCCACTTGAAGTGGACGTCAAGATCTTCTTCTTCCACCACTTCCACTTCCACTTCTTCCATAGGGGCCGAGCCTACCCCGTCAGGAGCATCTGCTGGAGCCTCAGCACCTGCAACATCTTCAAAGTGAGGGCTTTCGGCATCCGAAGCTTCACTATCGGTGTTGGTGATAAACTCCGGAATGCCTAGCACCCGGACTCTTTTGCCCTCACCCTTCGCGGTGATTTTCTGCTTCAGCCGCTGGGAGATCCACTTCAAGCCAAAGGAGTAAATAGAAAATCTAGTTGGCACGGAGCTTGAAATTTTGTACCATTGGAAGAACCCTAAAGTCATCAATAGGTTTGGGGTCCTCAACGATATACACAGCCGTACCTCAGTACAATCAGTAATGAAGTACCGACAAGCGTGAGCACCATCAATTAGGCTCCCCATGAAGGCCAGATTAGTGTTCGAATTGCCAACATAGAGTTGGTCATATTCGAACTGACGAGCAAACCGGCTAGGTCGTACGGCTCTAAATAGCAGGTATCTCCGCTCCTGTACTCTAAGTGAGAAGGCGGATGCTAACCAGCCATTCGAAGATTCCCTTGCTCAACGACGTCTTTCCATCCCCGACATTCTTGAATTTCTCACCATATCTCGCATCACGGATATAGGGGAAACACCAGAGGAGACAATCATGTCGTGCCAGCACAACAGCTTGCGGACCGCGGCCACGTAGGTCCGTGACCATGGGGATCCCTCAAATCGGCGAAGGTGAGCTACCCGAACACCCTCTGGAGGCTCTTCACCAGCTTGAATAACAGCCGGACAGTGAAGAGTGAACCATGCCATCAAGTAAGTATATGGCAAACTAATCCTGGGGTTCGGTTCGTCGCGGGGCAAGATCGTCCCTTTTCACCTCTTCGTTGCCACTGGTCTGCAGAAAGCCTCCGTCAATGCATGAAGACCCCACTGAATACAACACGTCACTGGAAGAAGTCCAAGAGAACGACCGTGTACCAGACGAACGGCCGACAATAGGACAGTGGGGAGGACGACATCACTAGAAGGAGATGGCACCATACTTCTCTTCAGCCAAACTGATAAAAACCCAGCCAAAAGCGCTTTCCACGACATTGGTTGGCGGGCCTGATGATGGAAGCTCCTGAGAATGTCGCCCTTCTTATAGACGTTGTCATTTTCCTCCAGAGCAATGTCTCCTTAGGCATGCTCCTTCATCCACCGGAAGATATCCTCTTCCGCCCCGCAGTGAGCCGCTTCGGGGGCATCCTCCAGGTTGGAGAACAGATAATTTTCCCAACTCTTTGAACTGCTCGACGCTCCCTTATGATTGCCATGCATGCTCGAGCAGATGTAGAAGTGGCACATCAGCTCTCGATAGGTCTCGAACAAGGCGGGCTCCTGCTTCTCCAAAATCGCCAATTTTGCCTCACATGGGAAGTATTCTTCATAAGGGAGAAATCCCATTGGCAAAGCAGAGACTTCCACATCTAACGCAAAGCCATGTCCAATTCACCTACAGGGGTGAAAAAAGTCCCTGTAGTTGGGCAGTACAATTCGAAGATGGCGTAGAAATTTGCTACACTCATCTGGATGCCATAGCAGGTAGCTCTGACAGCCTAGTAGAGTCCTAGCTTCTCTAAATTCTCCTCAAAATGGGCTAAGACATATAGGGTCAAATCCCTCCACCAGGCCTTGGGAGGATGAATCCAGCCTAGGGTCCTGAAGTCAGTTGCTGGGTAGTTGCCATGGACTCTGAAGAATTAATTTCCAAAGGTCTGAGCTATAGCTGGATTTTCCCCCACTGGGATGTCTTGGAGGACATATCTGGGGTGAAGGCCTAGTATGCATCGAGGGGGACCTGCCCTTGTATAAGCATGAGAAGCAGCTGTCAAAATACCCACGTGGACTGAGTCGGTGATCCGGGTCACTTGCCATTTCATCATCCGAGGTCTCGTTAGCATTGGAAGAAAGATAGTGAAAAATGACGCTTGCTGAACGAGAGGTAATACTTCTCGCCATTCAAATTAAAGATACACTGCCCTTCCCCCAGCCAACAATCGATGATCTGTGTCAGGCGCTGCGTCTCCAAACATGAAGTGGGATTCTGGTAAATTTTCCAGTCGCAGTCCTCTAGAGGAGCAGTAGTCAGGATTCTCCTCATTGTATGCTGATCTCTGGTGTGGATCAGGGCATCGCGACCAGGAGTGCTCCGCTCACTAAACAATGAAGCTTGCCCCTGGAATTGTAGGCTGATGTTACCATCCAAACCCCTAGCCGACCCAAAAAGGCTATTCAGAGGCCTAAGGGTATAGTGCACTGCAAAGCAAAAAGGGAAAATAAATTTGCTCAAGAGTTAAAAAAAGAAAGGAGAAAGCAAAAAATGCTAAGGCATAGCTTCGCTTCTAAAGCGAAGCTAGCCCAACCTAACAGTTGCTCCGCACTGAAGTTCAATTGCGCACTCTGCAAAAAGCCAGAGTGCAGAAGAAAACGAAGCGCAAAGGGATAGCTTCGCTTCCAAGCGAAGCTAGCCTAGTGTTAGCTTCGCACTGAGGCATAACTTCGCACCCTGCGCAAAGGCAAAAGTACAAGAAGTTATGAAGCGTTAGCTTTGCATGGAAGCTTAAAAGGCAGTTACGCCTAAATAGGGTAACCTACTATCTAGCTTCGCTCAGAGGCTTAGCTTCGCATTCTATTACTTGATAGAATGCAGAAAGCCCAAAGGGCTAACTTCGCTGAAAGGCACTTGTGCATAAAAAGTTACTCAAAGGACACAAGTCCTCTTTCCAGCTACGCTTCTAAAGATAGCTTCACACCCTGTCACTTGACAGAATGTGAACAACCAAAAGGGCTAGCTTCGTGACAAAGCATAAAAGAAAGAAACTGTTCAGTTTCTGTTCGTGGAATTAGAGGGAGATTAAATCCCCTTATTTAGGAAAAAATCAAAGGAGGTAATCTCCCTGAAATTACTAAGATCATAGTGAATCACGGGAGATTCACCATGAAATAGCCAGAGGATGGCTTCAAAAAGAGATGAAACTCTCTGAAAGGAAAAAAAATTCTCTACACGCAATGGGATGACCGATCAATGGCGGTGGAGAGGGTGACCTCTTTCCCCGCGCGTTGCTTGGGAGCCATTAGAGCGTGAAAAAAGCTCTGAAAGAGTTTAAAAAAAAAAAGAAGACGAACAAGAGAAAATTCTCTGGAAGAGCCTGAGAATTCTAAGAGAAGATGAACTTCTCTAAATCAGCCGAGTGTGGCTTTTATAGGCGCATGCAGCGCCTATAACTTCACGTCTCAGGTGTCAGACGCGCCTCTAAATTCACTGCCTAAAAAGGAGTGCAAGCGCTATTTTCAAATTTGAAACGATAGCGCTAGACAGCGAAGTAAACTTCGCTGTAAATTCGTCATTAACTTCGCATAAAGCTTGGTCAGATCCGCTGAAAGCTTAACTTCGCTAAGAGCTTAACTCAACTGAAAGCTCATGCTACAGCTCTGCTGAGAGCTCATTGTTAACTTCGCGCAGCATTTAGTTAACTTCGCTGAAAGCCGCTGTTAACTCCGCTTTGCTCTAGCTCCGCTGAGAGCTCATTTTCAACTTCGCTGGAAACCCATCTTTAGCTTCGCTGAAAGTTTTAGTTTAGCTCCACTATGAACTTCTCTTTCCTTTTTGGAAAAGACTTATACAGAAAATCAAGTTGGGTCACTTGGCTCAGTATACGGCTGCACCCGATGGATGTCCCTCAATCTAAGCCAGTCCATTCCACTTTCTCCTGAAGTTCAAAGTGAAAGACATGGATTAAAGCAAATAAAAGCAAAATTTTATTGATTTAAAAGGGAAGATATATTGATAATACATCAAGATTGTCTTTCATACAATTGAGTCTCTACTTTGAAGGCATACAAGTTGTTCTATCTACTTTCAGGATAATAGTAGCTCTTGAAGTCGTCCCAAGTCCGCCAAACCAACCGGACACGAAAAGGCTTTCCTCTTTCACGGGGCCACAATCTTTCACTGAATGGCAGATTTTGCCACCAGAAAGCTGGATCTTCGTTAATCAAAATTGGCACCAGAAAGCTGGATCTTCCTTAATCAAAATTGGTAAAGGAAGGATCCGAGATCTTGCTGGTGACATCCCTTTCCCATATCTTGTGCAGGACCCAGCAAAGGTGAGATATTGGTGAAAATGATACAGCACAAATCCGCAGCTAAGGGGATCATCGCGGATAGGCGACCGCTGGGCTTCTCCTGGAGTTGGCATCAGCTGCTCCATTATATTCCTCCTGCTTATGATCAAAGCCTGGACTTGAGAATGAAGACGCATACTTTTGTCCTCCTTCATCAGGTCGAAAAGATTGGGAGCACACTGTACTACAACACAACCAAAAAAAAGAACGAGTAAGCATTAAGTAGAGAGTAAAAGATGCTAAATCAGAGTTTTGTGCCCTGAGCGGAACTGATCCTGATCCAGCCTCACTATGCCCTGAGGCTAAACTTCAGATTATACAGAGGCAAAATGCTCGCGAGCTTGAAAGGCACTGATGCCTCAAAACAGGCAGAGGATAGCCTCTCCTATATGGCAAGACTAGACTGCCCCAGAGAGGGCAAAATCTTAGCCCCGCCTATATGGCAAGACTAGCTCAACCTCGAAAAGGCCAAGTCCTAACGTCGCCTGTATGGCGAAGGTAAAACTGGTCTAGAAAAGGTAAGGCCTCACCCTCGCCTATATGACAGGGTTAGCCCCCCTAAAATAAAAAGGCCAAGGCAGATTCTTCGCCTAGAAAAATTCTTCGACTGATTAGGCAGAGTATTAGTTTCGCTAGGAAGCTTAAAAAGGGGTTGAAACCCTCCTCCAAAAATCCACCAAATGCAAAAACCAAGGGAATTCAGTCCCTGAAATAGCTGGTAAAGCTAAAATTTAAGGGAATTAAACTCCCTAAAGTCACTAGTTTATTGGTAAAGTCTCTAGATGATCGAGACTCACCAGCTCTTAGCCGGGTAATAACCAAAGTGAGAGTCCGCACCACTTCAGGGACCTCAGTCTCCTTGCTTGGGCAATAAGGAGATGTCATGAACAAACTTTTCAGAAAAAGAAAAGTATGTTTCTCTGAGAAGGACTACAAGAGTCCTATTTATAGGCCTCATGGCTTGACCACGCCGCAGCTACTTCAAGCCTAAAAGTGCGGGCGAGGTTAAAGCATTTAAATGCTTAGTCTCGAGAAAGGGAATAGTCCCCCTCGTAAATACATACGAAGTTAATCGAACTTCAAAAAAGGGAATAATCTCCCTCGTAAATGCAGGTGAAATTATTCAAACCTTGGAAAAGGGAGCAATCCCTCTCGTAACTCACAAAGGCGATTAGCCTCAGGGAATGGAACATTGTTCCATCACAAGGAGCGCGAAGTTAGCGCTGACAGGGCACTGATAATCCAACTCTGTTTAGAAGCAAAACTGCTTAAGGAAGCTCAAAGGCGAAGCTACCTAGAAGTGCGAAGCTACATGGAAGCGAATTATTGCAGTTCCTGGGCGAACCTATTCCAGCCCGAAAGCGGGGCTAAAGACAAAGTTGAACTCAACCACCAAGGTGACATTCACATCCACATACCATTGATCATCAAACAAAGCAATTCCAAGTATTTTGAAATCTGAACCATTCCATTGCAGATTTATGAAAACTTTGAAGGGGGTCTTATTGACACTCTAAAAAGATAAAATTCTCATATTTATCTTCAACCGGTCTGAACGTCTAGCTTATCGACATTTACAAAAGATAGGTCGAAGACAAGCTGATGATCAGGGACAAGACAACGACTTAGATTTTACTGATCCAGTGAAGCAGACAATAAGCTAAAGTTACCTTTGAAGAGATCTAAGTAGGCCTAAGATGCTAAGTTAACTCAACACTTAGCCTTGCATGAACCCAAGGGGGAAGCCTCGCCTGATAACTTAATTTGTCTGGCCTTACTTTAAAGCTCTTCATAGCTCTATGTAGAGCTAACTAACAGCTTCGGTCAATATATAATAAAAGAGCTTGGTCATTGGACGATGTGCGTGATTCAACCAATATATAGTAAAAGAGCTTGGGCCAATCACGCACAACGTCCAATGGCCACTACAATGTAAATTCATATATGAGAAATTAAATTAAATAACAATTGAATTTTATTATAAAAGATTAGTGCTTACCCTGTATTATATGGCGCAAAATACAACCGGCTGGCATGTTCACCTCTTCGCAATGCGTTCGTGACATATCGAGCATTCGTTTATGTTTCATCTTTACGGGTAACCATATGTGCTATATGGTATAAACAAATAAAATCATACAAGTGACTGAAGCCTATCTCTACACACCAATCATATAAGGACCTAAAATTATTAAAAATTATCAAGATATATTAAATATAAAACAATTAATAATTTATTCCTAAGGAATATACATTAATGACTCACTCGACATACAAACAGATACATGTTGCGCTTATCTCCTGTCGGGCTGCGAAACTCTCAAAGTCGTTACGGTCGAGGTATATGGTAATCTCGGCTCCAAATACCTCTGTATCCATAGGTACTATGATTATGCATCCATCTTTCCATGCCCCGCCCATACATAGCTACTACCGTCAGTTTGCTCTTTGGAGTCACTAACTGGTTGATCGATTCTGCAAATGTATTCAAGCTCCCTGGAGTCACAGTCTGTAACACCTCCTTCCTTTTAACTTTTGTCTGTCACGATACAATGACCACTAACCAAATTACATGTTTAAGATTGTGCATGATTAGTTTAAAATTTAAGCTTGTACTTTAATTTTGATACTTTAATTTTGATAAACATACTCGTACATCTAAAGTGATAAGTTTCTTTAGTCACGACACGAAACTACCAATAGCATCACGGACGGTTGTCATCTCGTCACGTGAAATTGGTAGAAGAGTATTCATATCCAATGGATTTAGAATACTCACTCTTAAATTATCGGATCCACAATGCTCACACTTATGATTTCATTTGCAATAGCTTGACTCTCATCATTTATGTATAAACTGAAAATACACCTGGGGGGTGAATAGGTGTATGGCTAATCTAATGACAAATGATGTGGAATTAAAAATAAATTGCAACACACTTAGTGTAACCAAGAGTGCAGCTGAATTCTCGGTGAAGGGCTCTGGACTATCTTCTCTAAATTCTTCTAAATAAGAGTTGAGGTGCTATGTAAAGCTCTCTTGGTTCAACACAAGTATGACACACATTCAAACCCAAGCATTAAATGATATGAACAATATGATGCAATGCACAATATAAGAGAGAGAGAGAGAGCTAGAGATAGTGGATCAAACGCAAACACAAATATATATTTTGAGGTTCGAGCACTCAGCTCTACGTTCCTGCCTTCACACAGAAGGATATCCACTATATCGTCTACATAGGACTTCCCACACAGGGAACCTTCACTGAGGATTTGGGTAATACAAACTGGGAGTACACAACTCCTCTCTCCAACAAACACAACCTCTACACAAGAGGCAAGGCACAACAACAATCACCTCCACGCTTAGAGGGATGGGCACTTAGCCAAACAACAATCACCTCACACTAGAGGAATAAGGCTCAAAGCCAACACTCCAACAATTATCTCTACACTTAGAGGGATACCAACCAAACCAAACTCCTCCACAATCACCTCTACACAAGAGGGATAACACAACTTAAAGTAAAGAGGATTACAACACTTAGTGGTCTCACTACACCACAAACCAATTTTCCTTACAAAACAAGACCCTAATAGATAGGATAGATATGATAGCTCAAGTGTGAGAAAATAAAGTGTTTGGAAAAAAGAAAAACGCTTGGGAAAATCTCCAAATAGATATTGAAATCAAGATCAAAAACCAATTCCCAAATGACTCTCTTTTCTTTGAAATTTTCAACACTTTAAAAACAAATAAAAATAAATCTTTTAACCACAAAATCTCTTGCTGAAAAACACTTGAAAGATAGAAATTTTTCTCTTCTCAAAACTTGTTGAAAACAACTCAAGAGAAGGCATATTTATAGTCTCTCAAAATTCTACCCGTTGGCAGTCTGGAAAGGGCAGAATTGCCCTTCCGGTCGACCGCCCGTTCGATCGGCCAACGGTCATTTTTATGACCGTTGTGCCTCTGGTCGACCGCCCGGTCGATCGGGGCCAGAACCAGAGAGCAGTGCTCTCTGGCCGGTCGACCGCCTAATCGATCGGGGCCAGATCCAGAGAGCAGAGCTCTCTGGACGGTCGACCGAAGGCTGTGCACGTTTGTGCACATCGATCGACTGGCCCGGTCGACCGACTCCTGACTCAGTCGACTATCCGGTCGACTGACAGACAGCCTGGTCAAACTTTTTAAGGGATTAAAAACTTATCTTTCTATCTTCAATTAAATCCCATAAATTCACATAAATTTCACAAAAATAAGTCTTTTTAAGATCTTTGAAATACAAATATCTGTGACAAAAATCCAACACATATTATAAACTATTTGAACCATTTTTGTGATATTGAAATTTGGCCTAAACACAAAATCTGTATTTTTCAAAACTTGAATTTTTGAAATGAAAAATCGTTTTCTCTAAAACTCATATGGATACAAAAACATGATATTGAAACAACTTTGAAGCATATTGTATATGGATAGAATCCAATATATATATAAGATATATATCTATATTTTTGATATGAAATCCAAAACCGGTTAAACCGAAAACCAAACATTAAAATTTAAACTTGTGTGTGTGTGTGTGTGAACTTGAGCATATCAATACTATCTACCATTACACAAGATCTAAACAAACTAAACTAAATAAACCAAGGTCTTCTTGTAGAACTCCTTCTCTAAGTCGACTCGATCCAAACGTGATCCAACGAGCTTGACTCCAACCGAGTGCTAGATGCGATCTTGACGCTTGAGCTCTTGAATCACCATGTGTTGGCTCCAAAACTCCTTTGTTGAAGCTAAACGCCTACTAATATCTTGATTAAATATCTGAAACTAAATATCACAACATTATTAGTAAACTATAACTACATGAGTTAATCATCATCAAAACTAAAGTGATGGGCCTCTAGGCCAACATAAACTGTCTTTTCTAATCCTAACTTTAACCCACAATCCATGCTAGGAAACTAAAGATTCAGATGAATCATTCTCAATTGATCTCTGAGATATCTGCTGTATAAAACATATAGACAAGACATAAGTAATAATCAAAAAAATGTAAACATTAAAAATCAACACAAGACATACTCTTACCAGCTCTTATTCAAGGGCATATCTCTTACGAGATAGTATGTGGGGATAGATATTCAATTCCTGAAAGTTTTTATTCTTCTTACCTAAAACCTATTAAAAAAATTATTAAGTAAGCTTTAAAATTTCAAATATTTAATCCAATTATATAATAATTTTTTAATTATGTTGTATTAACCTGAAAATTTTGTAGTAGTACGTTAAAATACGAACTGATCCCAAACCTCATCATCAATGAAATTATAATCTGAAGGGGGTTTCTGTCTTACCTTCGTTGATGAACTCCTTTGTCAACTTATTTTTAAACTGCCTCCATATTCAATGCCAGTTCTCCTTATCAAATTCAAATACAGTTTGCAATATATCACAAAAAGTATTTATATACTTAATGAACAATTGATATAGTTTATATAGATAATTAAATTATTCTAAATTTACATACAAAAATATCGTCCTAGATCTTATTTTTCATCTCTTCAGAAATCTCACGCCAATCGAGGATGTCAATAGTGACATAATGATGAGCCATACATCTAATGTAACTCATCAATTTTTTCCTGAACTTTTCAGTCGCTTGATTATTCTCATCAAACTCCACATAAATTTTTTCCCTAATTCCTTGCTAAGATAAGATCACCAATCTTAGTAATGCCTTGACTCCTCTTCTTTGTTGTGCTTCCACTACACAGCCCCTTTCACTGCTATCCTCTGAATGCATATGCATGTTAATGAACATAAACACAAAAAATTAAAATCTCATCAATAATATATGAAAGCAAGAAGTAATTTTCATAAGTAAATAGACAAAACATGCAAACTATTGAACAGATAAATACCTCATATGAAAAAATAAATAGACCTATACCTTTATTATTTTCCTTTTATATGACTTATCTTCTCCAATATTCCTTCAAAATGATCTTCTCGTATGTACAACTCGTTGTCCTCGACATTATCATTCGATCATCACTATTATCTCCTCTTGTTAATCCGAATAAAAAAGAGGGAATATCATTAATAGTATCCCTAGTATTGTTCATATCATCACAATCAGGTATAATTTTTAGCTTCATCGAGAGAATAATATACCACTTTTTTATCAGTAGGATCTGTGATGTAAAATACTTATTTTTCTTGTAATGCTAATATGAATGGGTCCTCTTTGTGACCCTCTTCGTTAGGATTTATTAGAATGAACCTTAACTCGTCGACCTTGATGTCATTATTATTCTCCACCCACTTACACCAAAACACGGAACACAAAACATGGTATAATCTAACTCTCATATATTCTTGATCACCCCATAGTATGAAATGTTTACAAATACTAGTTTGTTGTCTTTGGCACAGAAAATGTGCATTGATTGAGCCACTAAGGTCACTCCACTATTTTGTACAGTATAATTATCATCATGTGATTTTGTGTAAAAATAATAATATTTTGTAGGATACCACGGTAAGACAAGACATCCATGCGAGGCTCATGTGCTAACCATCTCAAATTTTCAGAAATACAATTTGATTTAGTTGTCAATTGATCAACAATTCAATTTCAGAACCACTTAATGAACGATTCATTGTGTTCATCTGTTACTCACTTCTCACTCTTTGATTTAGACGAATTGATGTGTCTTATATAGTCCATATGCTCATGTATATGACATTGAACTTCATCAGTATTATTCAAGACATATTTATGTGCTTGACACAATAAATATTTATTGACAGTAACCACAATATATCCAATTTTACCAAAGTCATATGTACCTTAGTACAACCCCTCTTAGGAAGCCCTATAGCTTCAACATTTAATAAGTATTCATTACAAAATTCAGTTCCCTCTTCATATGTGTAACATTCAACAATGTAATATTCAAATTGATTTCAGTTCTTCACATACCTTTCTAATATTTTCATGCATCGCTCAGATGGATACATTCACCTTACGAAGACCAGACCTGTAGTTTAATATCTCTGATCAAATGAACTGTTAGATGCACCATTATATCAACAAATGAAGGAGAACAATACATCTCAAGCTGACACAGTATAACCACAATATCATTCTGCAACTCTTTCATTTTTTAGGTCAATTACTTTGCTATACATTGCATTGAAGGAAAAACAAAGTCGGGTAATAGCATGACAAGCATATTGTGACAATATGTAATGTATACCTACAGTAGCAATTGTTGCATCAAAGCATAATAATAATAAGATTTCAATCCAACTAGTTTTAAATCTTTCATTGAAACGAGATTTTGAATATTTGATGAGTAACCACTTGACACCTTAATCTCAGTAAGACATTGACATAAGTCTATCTTTTCCTTTCTAGACAAAGTAGAGCATGCTGGTGGTAAATATGAATTTTGTCCCTTCTACTCTGGTGCCAACTGTTCACGTTTACTCATTTCAATCAAATCATTTCTAGCTTAGTCTACGTGGTATATTGAGTAAGTTTTAATAATACTATTACACTTCTCAATATGCATGACGTCAAGGCAATGTTTCACAAACAAAAATTTTCAATATGAGAGATCAAAAAATATTGACCTCTTCTTTCACATATTATTTTCAACTGTAATTTTCTTCCATTTTTCATAACTAGCTCTGAGATGGTTCATCTGTTGATATACCTCTTCACCGGTCAATGCCTTTAGAGCTCTTCCTTCTTCTGTAGATCCATTAAAAGCTTTTCTTAACCTTCGATAACGATGAGACTTGGGCAAGAATCTAACTAATGTATACTGTCTTTCTGACATGCTTTAATTAGAGAAAAAATATTTCTTCACATACAAGACATGCCTTATATTTTTTTATACTGTACCCTGATAAGTTTTCATATGCTGAAAAATCATTGATTGTTCAAAGTAATATAGCTCGAAGCTTGAAATTTTCTTGATGATATGCATTGAATACTTCAACATGTTCTTCTCATATTATCTTTAAGTCTTCAATAAGTGCCAAATAAATATTTAAATCATTTTTCGCTATCGGGGACCCGATATTAGCAATAACAATATTATAAATAGTCAAAATAACTGGCCAAGTACTATAAGTGCTGCTCATATTACCGTGTGAGTTCATTCCATCAGACGAAAAACCTAGTCGGAGATTTCTTGCATCACATTCAAAATCGAGAAACTTCGAATCAATTATGTTCCATTGCGGAGAATCAGCCAGATGCTGAAGCACATTATCGGAAATCCTCCAGTCTAAATGTCACATCAAACTCTTCACATGTGAAATTATCAGAAATCCTTACGTCTGAATGTCACACCAAACTCTTCGCATGTTCTGCATTCTTAAACATGTGTTTAAATCTAAGTATTATCGAAAAATACCATAATACCTTTACTGGATTTTATTCTTATTTTTCTTATACCGATCCACTTTCAAAGCTATGGATTAAGTGTGGGCGATCCATAAAGTCTTCTTTTACATCATGAATCATATCTTCTAATTTATTACTCTCATTACTAAGAACTTCTTCTCTTCATCATATCTTCTGTCATCTAAATTAATCGGTCTATTTTTTGCACTCTCACTATGTCATATGCATATTGTATAGCCTTTATCAATCACATAAATGAATAAATAGTCTCTTAATATTCCAACCGTAACTTTGTCAAGCAACCACATCTTGTGCACGGACACTTAATACAATTAAGATTGTTGGCATGCTCAACAGTAAACTTAATAAACTCCTCTATACCATTCCAATATTCGGTACTTAACCTATTTGCATCCATCCATTTCTGATCCATCATTACCTAGTGTGGGCATCAAAAGTAATATATTGAATTAACAGTACCATATATCATGTAAAGCGTAAATTTACTTTATCACCACCACCACGCACACACGCACATCAAGCATAGCACACCACCACCACTACACGCGCGCGCGCGCACATCAAGCATGACACACCCCACCACCATCACCACACCACACACACATTAAACATGGCACACCACCACCACAACAACACACACACACATCAAGCATGAGGCACACCACCACCACCCCCACCACCACACAAACCCCCCCCACCACCCACCCCCCCACCACCACCACCAACACACACCACACACACAGCCCACCACACCCCCTACCACCACCCACATACACCCAACCACCACCACCACCATCATACACACACACACATCAAGCATGGTACACACAACACCACGCCACCACCATATACATACACATCAAGCATGACACACCCCACCACTATCATAGCGCGCGCGCGCACACCAAGCATGACACACACGCATACACATCAAGCATGACACACACCACCACCACAATACACACACACATGATGAGTGTGTGGTTTCGTATGAGTTTGCCTCTTTGGAAACATGGATTCTAATATAGCTTTGTCAAATTCACACTTTTTCAAAACATTTTTCAAAGTGTTAATTTTATTTTTCAAAGTGAAAATCTCAGTTTTATCATTGATAAAAAAAATTTAGCTTTGCGAGAGATTTTGTGTGCATCAAAATCCATTTATGTCTTTTCAAGAGTGGAAGACAAATTTTTTTTTTTTGTTTAGAAATGACAACTAATTTATTTTGAAGAAGTTCATTTTTCTTTTTCATTTTCAAATACTTCCCTTTAAGAAAACTCATCATGTTTCACACTCTCACAATCATAATCACACACAAGCACAATCACATGCTCATCATGCCACTTATGCACATGCTCATCGTGCCCACACACATCATGCATTTTTATATACCAAGGTGTATACATGCACCTATTGTGGCCGTCAAAGTCATTTGGCTAAGTTTTGTTATGATACATTGAATGCATCAAATAGTCAAGTTTGGATTCGAAAAACTAACATTTTAGGACCCAAGAAAGTTTGGGTACCAAAATTAACTCTTATTTTACATGATATAGGTACGCACCAAGGCTCCAAGACGTAGGGAGCGGTGGTACCTTGATAGTAGTTGCTCAAGGCACATGACTTGAGATTTTTTAAACAACTTTACAACCCTATCAAGGTATCATGAAAGTGGCACCGTCACCTTTGAGGATGATTCAAAGGGTAAAATTATTGATATAGGTAATATCAATATTGGTTCATCTCCTCTAATGGAAGATGTTGTTTTGGTAGATGGAGTTAAACATAATATATTAAGTATTAGTCAATTATGTGACAAAAGCTTAAAGGTTATTTTTGATGACTCTACTTGTGATGTTTTAGACAAGAAATCTAATACTTGTGTTCTTTCCAGTGAAAACAATGTTTATATGATTTACATGCTAAATTTAAAATGCAATGCCACTTGTTTGAATATTTATAAAGATTCTTGGTTATGACATAAGAGACTAGGCCATATTTCATTTGGCTATCTATCTCGAATTAATTCTAAAGAATCGGTAAAAGGTATTCCTAATTTAAAATTTATAAAAGACCGCATTTATGATGCGTGCCAACTTGAGAAACAAACCAAGTTCTCTTTCAAATCAATCAAGGATATCATGACATCTAGACCTCTAAAATTGATATATATGAATTTGTTTAGTCCAACTAAAACTAAAAGTCTTAGTGGTAACCATTTTGTTTTTATTTTAATTGATGGTTTCTCAAGATTTACAATGGTTTTCTTTTTAGAATATAAAGATGAAGCTTTTTCGTATTTTTATATTTTTAGAAAAAGAATTAAAGAAGAAAAAGATTTTTCGATTTTAAGGTGGTGAGTTCATCAACTATTTTTTTATCATTTATTGTGAAGAAAATGAAATTAAATATAATTTTTTTGTCCTAAAACTCCACAATAAAATTAGTCGTTGAAAGGAAGAATCGTACTGTTCAAGAAATGGTTAGGACAATGATTAATGAATACGGACTCCCTTAATATCTATGGGGCCGAGGCCGTAAACACTTCATGTTACATTAGGAATCAAATTTATTTTTACAAAAATTTAAATAAAACTCCATTCGAGATTTATTATTTGAGAAAACCAAATGTTACTTATTTCAAAGTTTTTGGTTGTAAATGTTTTGTTTTGAACACCAAAGGTAACTTAGGTAAATTTGACCCAAAATCTTGAAGTTATCTTTATTGGTTATTCTAATACTAGTAAATCTTATAGGGTTTTCAATAAGTCAACTTTGACCATTGAAGAGTCTATGAATGTGAAATTTGAGGAATCTAACTCTCTTGTGAAGAATATTGTAGAAATTGATTTTTTAGGTGAAAATTTTGAAAAGATTTTCATGATAGACTTACCGGCTCAAGAGGTAGATGACAAGAAAGAGAATGACAAGAAAAAAAAGATGATGCTAATGGCAAAGATTATAACATTGAAGTGGAGCCAACTCAGCCACTTTCAAAGGATTGGAGATATGCTACAACCATCCCAAGGACCTCATCATAGGTGATGTATCCAAAGGAGTAACTTCTCACTCCAAACTTCATGATTTATGTGGCCATTTTGCATTCATCTCCCATATTGAGCCCAAAAACATCCTCAAGGTCAAGAGCGACTCATATTGGCTGCTTGCCATGCAAGAAGAGCTTAATCAATTTGAGTGCAATTAAGTTTGACATCTTGTTCCTAGGCCTCATAATAGACCAACTATTGGTACTAGATGAATCTTTAGGAATAAGTTGGATGAGTCAAAAAACATTATTAGGAATAAAACTAGGTTAGTGGCCCAAAGTTACACCCAAATCGAAGGAATCGATTTTGAGAAAACCTTTGCACCCGTAGCATGATTTGAAGCCATATGGATGATACTTGTTTTCGCTTCATTCAAATATTTTAAACTTTTTCAAATGGATGTTAAAAGTACATTTTTGAATGGCTTCATTAAGAAGGAGCTGCCTGTTGAACAACCCCCCGGGTTTATTAATCTTACACATCTGAAATTTGTAATTAAACTTGATAAGACTTTATATAGTTTAAAAGAAGATCCAAGAGCTTGGTATGAAAAACTGAGTAATTTTTTTTGTTTTAAATGGTTTTATTAAAGGAAAAGTTGACACTATCTTGTTTACAAAGCATATACATAAAGATATCTTAATAATGCAAATATATATGATGATATCATTTTTAGATCTACTAATGAAAAGCTTTGTCAGAATTTTAAATCATGCATGAAGAAAAATTTGAAATGAGTATGATGGAAGAGTTCAACTATTTCCTTGGACTCCAAATCAAGCAACGGGGTGATGGGATCTTCATCAATCAAGCTAAGTATACAAGAGAGCTTATCAAGAATTTTGGGTTTGAAAATGCGAAGATTAGTAAGACTCCCATGGCTATCACAATTAAGCTTGACAAGGATGAATAAGATAAAAATGTTGACGTTAAACTCTATCGTAACATAATTGTAGTTTGCTTTATTTGACAGCAAGTAGGCCGGATATTATTTTTAGTGTGTGTCTATGTGCTAGATTTCAATCTTGTTATAAAGAGTCTCACTTGATTGTCGTAAAACGCACTATTAGATATCTTAAGGGTACTACCGGAATGAGCTTGTGGTATCCAAAAACTGGACAATTTTTCATAATGAGTTATTCGGATGCCGACTATGCCGGTTGCAGAGTTGATAGGAAGAGCACAAGTGAAACTTGTCAATTTCTTGAAAATTGTCTTGTTTCATGATTTTTCAAGAAATAAAATTTCGTAGCCCTCTCAACCGCTGAAGCAGAGTATATTGCGGCCGAAACTTATTGTGCACAAGTTCTTTGAATGAAACATACTCTCCTTGATTAAGATTTGCATTTTGACCATATTAAAATATTTTGTGATAATATTAGTACCATTCATATGACCAAAAATGCAAATCAATATAATAAGACCAAGCACATAGAGATTAGATATCACTTTTTTAGAGATCATTATGAGAAAGGAGATATTGAGATTGATTATGTTTCTACAGAATTTTAATTAGCGGACATCTTTACTAAACCACTTGATTTTAATAGTTTTTTCATTTTTGGTGAATTAAATGTTTGCATTATGGATTTATGATTCTTGTTTTTATTTTGGCATTTATGTTTATTTTTTCAATTGGTTTTTGTATCCTTTTTGACATATGACAAAAAAGGGGAGAAGATATTATGAGTTATTAGTATGAATTTAATGAATGGATTTATGCGATTTAGCAATTTATTATTACCTCTAATTCATGTTTGTATGCTTTATGTTTCTTTGTTTTGCATACTTATTATTTTGGTGGTTGGAGGCATGGATGGAGATTGGTTTGTTTATGCACAAGTATTGCATATTTCAAATCCATACCCATATGTATATGACTTGTTTTGGCATTGCTATATTATTAGTCATGTATGATGCAAGTAAATAGATAAGCATCACTTTAGGGGGAGTTTTTCAAGCTTTCTAAATTTGCTTATCTTAAATAACTCATATGCTTTATCATCATCAAAAAGAGGGAGATTGTTGGCTCAAGGGTACACTCTGTTTTGATGATTACAAACCACATGAAGTTATTCGATACTAATCAAGTTTAAGTGTTTTAAGTATTTCAGGTTCAAGAACATTTTAGTGTGTTCTTCCTCAAAAGAAAGGTACTCTAGTCTCAAGATCACTCAAGGAAAGGGTTCGAGTTTAGACGATCAAGATTTGCTTTTGAAGAAGCCCTCTTGAAGATTGCTTGAAGACATATACAACATATGTAAGAAAATAGAATATTTAAAGTATAGAATGTAGAATTGATGCTTAAGAAGTCACACACAAAAATGCAAGTTTTCAAAATACAAGTTTTCACATCTAGTTTTTTCGTTTTGGTATTATACAAGGTTTGGTGTTTGATACATATCCCATATTTTTTCAAATTTATATATCCTGTCTCTTTCATGTATCCTATAGCCTATGTATTGCCAAATTATTTTTCAAACAATTAAAAAAAATTTAAAAATGAGTTTAATTTCAGAATTCACCTGAAAATATGTTTTTAGGCTAGGTCGGTCGACCAGCTGATCGACCGGACCTCGTGGCCAATTTTGGCCATATGCTTGTGCATGCCGTGCACGTTTGTCGGGCGACCGATTGGTCTACCGGCAAACCTAACGGTCGACCATGTGGTCGACCGACTGTCAGAGTTCTATTGACCCTTAGTCTCATTTGAGATCGGTCGACCGGGCGGTCGACCGAAGTCAACGGTTAGTTCAGATTATTTGAACTACTGGTCGACCGGCTGGTAGATCGAAGTTCTGACAGAGCTACAATACCGGCTAGTTTTTAAAATATGAATTTTTAACTTATTCTCCAACAGATATTTTTCTTTTTTTGGACCTAATATCTTTCCTAATGACCTGATAAGCTATATTAACAGTGTTTATCACTTGCCTATATATATAGTTCATTTGAAGAGGATTAAATATAGAAAAATCTTTTGATTTTGGGAAATAGTTTGAAAAATCAAGTTTATTCAAAAGAGAAAGTTTTCTAGTTTTCTTTCTTCAAGTGCTATCATTTCAAGTCAAAATTTACAAGTTTTCAGCTCTTAAATTCATTAATTTCAGCTGAATTTTCTCTCTCACAAACTTCTTGAGCCTAACTTCTCATCAGATACTATAGGAAGTTTAGACTCTCAGGCTTAGATAGATTGTCAACTAGTTATGGATCGCTATTTTCATTGACACGACATGTCAGAGTCTAAAAAAAAATCGATAAACTCACAAGCCCATCGATTCTGAGGCGACCTACGTTAGGTAAGAGGCAAGAGTTCACTCACGAGCCCACCAATCCCGAGTCTACTTATGTCGGGTAAGAGGCAAGAGTTCATAAACTCACAAGCCCACAGACTCCGAAGCGATCTACGTCGGGTAAGAGGCAAGAGTCCATAAACTCAAAGCCCACCGACCCCCAGGAGACCTATGTCGAGTAGGAGGCAAGAGTCTATAAACTCACAAACCCACTGACCCGAGGTGACTTGCGACAGGTAAAAGGCAAGAGTTCATAAACTCACAAGCCCACCGACCCCGAGGTGACTTACGTTGGGTATGAGGCAAGAGTTCATAAACTCACAAGCTCACCAACACCGAGGTGGCCTACGTCGGATAAAAGGCAAGAGTTAACAAACTCAAAAGCCCACCGACTCTGAGGCGACCTACGTCGGGTAAGAGGCAAGAGTTCACAAGCTCACAAGCCCACCGACTCTAAGACGACCTACTTCGCATGGGAGGCAAGAGTTCAAAACTTACAAGCCCGACGACTCCCAGGCAACCTATGTCAGGTAAAAAGCAACAATTCTTAAGCAAATCCAACTTCGACCGGTCGTACAACACTTGAGAAAATTTTATACCCCAAAAGAACATTGTAGGTATAAAGGCTTTGTGGCCAACAACTTTACAATGTTTAAGATCAGACCTCCCCTACAAAAAATAACCAAAATGGGCGACAGTCCGAGGGAAAAAAAAGAAAGAAAGAAAAAGAAACGACAAGGCATTCTAGGAAGTCTAAGACTTCTTAAGAGCCTGAACAAAGAGAGAAGTATCTTCGTCAGCACTAGTATCCCTTTAAACCTCCTCATTCCCTTGAATTTGTTCAGCATCCTTCCCTGGAGGCTCAGATCGGCCCTAAGTTTCTTGCATGCTTCGTAGTTTGGAGTAGCAAGAGCTTCCAGTTTCTCCTCCTCATCCACTGTTCTTTTTTCCTTTAGGAGATCCTCCTCGGCCTGCTTGTGCTTCTTGTGACTCTTTTCGACGACCTCCTTCTTGGATTCCTTTATTCTTGGATTCCAAAGCCTTGTAGGCCTTGATCTGCGTGTTATACAGCTGAACTTGATCATCCTCCTCCTTATAAAGCTGACCATAAGCTTGCTTAAGCTTCTCATTGAAGTCAACAAGGGCCTGAACTTGTGAAGAAAGATACTTCACTTCGGCCAAAGCCTTCGGGTTCGGTATTCAAACTCCTCTATCTTACTCGTCCTCTTATTAGATCCTTGAATTTGAGATAGACCCTGAACAAACAAGGAAAACTCTCATGAAGCCATACATCAAATCATGTATAAATCAGAGGAAATATCAAATAAGAGAGGTGGGTCTTATCCGAGGTTGTTGGCTTCTTCAGAGTCTTCAACTCTCCGGCCTCCTTAGATGGGACAGGCTGTAATTGGGTCCTCATCATCGTAGCTTCTCTTTTTCAGCCACCTTCACCTGCTTCAAGACAATTCTCGCCCCAGAGTAAACCATCAACTTGGCCGAACCTGAGTAAAAAGGGAAAAGAAACTAGAACAAAGTAAGACACGAGCCAAAAGGACAACTTCTGGTCCGAAGTCGAAGCTACCTGTTCGACTCTGCCAGAGTAGAATTCTTCAGAAGATAGTCTACATGACATTGATCAGGACTGGCGAAAGTAAGGTTAATAAGGGAGGTGGCGGCAGTTTCCTCCACAGGATTAAACTTAGCTGCCAAAGGAGCTCGGATGGTTTCAATGGGTCGGAACATCCCATTGTAATCCCAAAGGATGGCGAATAAAGAAGTACTTATCTTCCCAGATTGTATATGAGGTCGGGAGACCACAAAGGGTGTTTGGATGCAAGGAAGTGGGCGGAAGTAAGGAAATGAGGAAGTATAATTGCTTACTTCCCTATCTATCCAAACACCGGAAAAGGAAAATAAGTAAACTCCTTTTCCTTCTCTCTTTTCTCTAGTAAACTCCTTTTCCTTCTCTCTTTTCTCTTTTACACAACCATTTCCTCACTTTCAAAATGCTACAGTTAATTTTGTGGTCATATAAATCTCATTTATAATAAGTTGTAGCACAAAACAGTTAATTTTTTGATCATGTAAATCTCACTTGCATTCTATTTACAGTCTATTTTTTATTTTTCTTAATTAATTTTTATTTTAATATTATTTTGCGGTCAACTTTGTGGTCAATTTTTCTACTTTCACTTTCATATTACCATCCAAATACCGGAAAAGACATAACATTTTCCAAATCACACTTCCTAACAACATCCAAACGCCGGAAAACTTACTAACCAATTCCCAAGTTCTAAAGGGAACCATTACCAATTCCTCACTTCCTTACTTCCTCACTTCCACTGTCAACCAAACACTTCCAAACTATCTTTTGACCCTCCCTACACGTGAAGTGAACCTAATTAGTCTCCTTGAGACTTCCACGGGAGGAGAGACCCTTGACTTGAATATAGAAGTATTTGAAGAAAATAACCCAAAAGAAAATCTTTTGGGTATGGCACGAGGAAAGGAAACCTATCATGACGCGTCAGGCATTCAGATGCCATTGACAAGGTGTTGGATTAGGTGTCTAAGTCATAACTATAATTGATAGCAGCATAGTCCTTTTGGGTTGCCCTCGAGATTCAAAAATAAGTATAACTAAAAGGAGAACAAAATTTCCTTTGGGAAATTAGTCCCACATTGGTGGGATAAGAAAACTGGAGGTTATCCAAGGCTATAAATAGGGCCTTAGGGATTCATTCTTTTTACTACCTCTTGGCTTGAGTATTAGCCTCCTTTTTTCTCCTCTTGGAAGAACTCTTTGATAGTTCATCCATACTTAGTTAAATTTTTGAATCGTTGGGTGTGATTCCATCAGAGGCACGACATTTGTGGTGCTTGCTTCCAAGAGATCTGAAGGGATAATTTTAGTTGTTTACTATAACAGCTAAAAGAGGCACGACGTTTGTGGTGCTTGTTTCCAAGAGATCTGAAGGGATAATTTTAGTTGTTTACTATAACAACTAAAAGGTATGTAATTATATTTTTCTTCTGTAGTAATTTTAATTAATTACTGGGATATTAGGATTCTTTTATGTTCAAAGTTATAGGTTCAATTGTGAAAACATAGATCATGTTTTAGGTTGCATGCTCCCTTAAAAGTCTAAGTTTGTTTGTAATACCTAAAACCCATCAGTGGTATCAGAGCTTGGTTTGTTTTCAATTGAATTTGCTATAATTGTTGAATTGATAAGGTAACTGCCTATATAATGATAGATGAATGGGTGTCCACTCTCACCCACCACTTCCTTGATTAGTGGAGGGTCGTTAACTGAACGGGTTTGATAGGACTATATATATTGATTCTCATTAAAAGTATAATGATAATAAAAGGTAACTAAATTTTATTTAAATCCCAATCTTAGTTACTTTAAGAAAAAATGTGAAATTGTATGCTAACCCATGAAATTGCACATTACACCTTATAAGTCATTAGTGGAGCGTGTGTGGTTAACCAGCACACTAATAGGGACTAATAAAGAGCAGTAATGGGTATCTTACAAATTGTTATTGTTGATGGAGTGTGTGTGGTTTACCAGCACATCAATTGAGATAATAAATGACATGAAGGTTACCAAGCACATTTGCATGGTTATTCACATCTTGTTTGTGATCCTCGGTATCCCAGTCACAAATGTAAGAGCATAATCTGAGATTAAACATGCCATTGAATAGTTTCAATGAGTCTCAAAAGACATACCTGTATGAAATTTGCAATTAGATTACGGCATCCCTTTTCTAAGTTGTGAATTTCATAGTTGGATCCTAGCCTCGATATTTCAATTTTGAGTTGTTATATTAAGGGTTATTTTTTCTTTTCCAACTCAAACTACCTTTCTTTTAGAAATGTCTGCCCCTAACGATGCTTCTGGTTCCTCCTCCTCCAATCATAACTTTTCTTTGTTGAACATCTGCTCAAAGGTGACATTAGATGGCACCAACTATAATGACTGGATGCGCAACATCAAAATGGCTCTTCGTTTCGAGGACAAGGAGTATGTCCTTGACAAAGAACTTGTTGAAATTGACGAAGAGAAGGCCACTCCTAAAGAATTAGCTGCTTATAAGAAGCACTACACGGATGCAACAAAAGTTGCTTGCATCATGATTGCTACCATGACTCCTGAACTGCAAAAATTCTATGAGGATTACTGGCCGTACGAGATGAACAAAGACCTTATGGAAAAGTACCATAAGCGAGCTCGTCAAGAAAAGTACGAGATAGTAAAGTCCCTCATATCAAGCAAGATGAAGGACGGAGAGTCTGTCAGCGGCCACGTGCAAAGGATGCAGCGATACGTGGAACGCCTTGTGAGGCTAAATGTGCATATTGATGATGAGTTGGCTATTGACATAGTCTTGAACTCATTGCCAAGTTGTTATGATCAGTTCATCTTGACCTATCATTTGAACAACAATGAGACCACATTGGCTCAATTGCACAACCTCCTGAGAACAGCTGAAACTGGGATGAAGGGAAAGAGTGATCCCCCCACTCCTGCTAATACTACCGTTCTGGCCATTGGGCAAGGAAAGGGGAAAAAGAGGAAAGGTCCTCCCAAGCAAAACTGGAAGGAAAAGTCTCATGTAAAAACCAGTTCTGATATTACCCCTGTCTCTGATCCTAAAGAGGCCACTTGCTTCTATTGCAACGACAAAGGACATTGGAAACGAAGCTGCCCAAAGTATCTGCAAGATTTAAAAGATGGGAAAGTAAAACCATCTACTGCAGGTATATACACTATTTCGTCTATTAACGCAACATCTTCTGATTCTTGGGTCCTTGATACAGGATGTGGGTTTCACATTTGCTCTGTATTGCAGGGACTAAGAAAAAGTGAGGATGTGGAGCATGGTAGAATGAACTTGATCATGGGGAATAGGAGATCTTCACCTGTCACCAAGATTGGAGTTTATAGTCTAGTGCTTAATAATGGTGTTAATTTAGATTTATTGAATTGTTGCTACTCGTCAGAAATGACACGAAACATTATCTCTTTTCATGCATTGTTCAAACAAGGTTTTAGATATTCTTTTAATGATGAGAATGGTTCTATTTCTGCTTATAAAAATGGCATTTTTTATTTTGAAGCTTTACCTTGTGATGGTGTGTATGAAACTGTGATGTGTGTAGACAACTTAGGTAATAGTGTATTTCAAATTGATTCGTCTAATGGTGTAGACAAAGCGTGCTTGTGGCATTGCCGTCTTGGACACATTAACAAAAAACGCATGGCTCAACTCCAAAAGGATGGGGTGTTGGAATCATTTGACGTAAGGTCAGATGATACATGCGAATCTTGTCTTTTGGGTAAGATGACAAAATCACCTTTCACTGGATTTTGTGAAAGAGGTGAAGGTTTGTTGGATCTCATACACACAGACGTGTGTGGACCCTTCAGATCAGCCACAAGGGATGCTAATCGATTCTATGTGACTTTTACTGATGATTATAGCAGATATGGTTATATCTACTTAATAAAGCATAAGTCTGAAACCTTTGAAAAGTTCAAAGAGTTTAAACAAGAAGTCGAGAATCAATTAGGCAGGAAGATAAAGATGCTCCGATCAGATAGAGGCGGAGAGTATCTTAGTATCGAGTTCCATGACTATCTCAAGGAATGTGGAATAGTTTCACAATTGACACCTCCTAGGACACCACAACTTAATGGTGTGGCTGAGAGACGCAATCGAACCTTGTTAGACATGGTGCGTTCCATGATGAGTCGAGCTTCACTTCCAATATCATTCTGGGGGTATGCCTTAGAAACTGCCGCCCACATTCTTAATCTTGTTCCAACAAAGAAGGTTGCCAAAACACCTCACGAAATGTGGACAGGAAAGGTTCCCTCGTTAGCACATATTAAGGTTTGGGGTTGTGAAGTTTTCGTTAGACGAGAAATTCACGACAAGCTTGAACCTCGTAGTGAGCGATGTGTTTTCATCGGCTATCCACAGAAGAAGTCATTTGGATATTTGTTCTACAGACCTAGTGAGAACGTGGTCTTTGTAGCACGGAGAGGAGTCTTTCGAGAGAGAGAGCTCATATGCAAAGAGGACAGTGGGAGCGCCGTTGACCTTGAAGAAATTCAAGAGCCAGCAGACGAAGGAACCTTTGAAACCACTATGGTTCAATAAGAGGAAGAGATTCCAGTTGAACCCATTGACACTTCATTACCTCTTAGGCGTTCTAGTAGAGTTGGCAAGCCAACTGAGTTCTATGGTTGCCATATAACTGCAAATGGAAACACGTTTATCAGTGACAATACACTGGTAAATTTGGATGAGCCGACGAACTACAAGGAAGCCATGGCAAGCCCTGAGGCAGCCAAATGGAAAGAGGCAATGGACAGCGAGATCAAGTTTATGTATGACAACCAAGTTTGGAACTTGGTTGATCAACAACCTGGTCGGAAGACAGTTGGTTGTAAATGGATCTTCAAGAAGAAGATCGACATGGATGGTAATGTAAGCACATTCAAAGCACGACTGGTGGCGAAAGGCTTTACTCAAACCCCAGGGATTGACTATGATGAGACCTTCTCACCAGTGGCTAAGATAAAATCTATTAGGATAATTCTAGCCATAGCTGCATTTCATGACTATGAAATTTGGCAGATGGATGTCAAAACTGCTTTCCTAAACGGAAAGTTGGCTGAGGATGTTTACATGAGTCAGCCAGAAGGTTTTGTGGATGCAAAGTTTCCCAATGGAGTATGCAAGCTTGAGAAATCCATCTATGGATTAAAACAAGCGTCTCGCAGATGGAATCTTTGCTTCGATGAGAAAGTCAAAGAGTTTGGTTTCTCTAGAAGTGAGGATGAGTCGTGTGTATATGTCAATGCTAGTGGGAGCATAGTCACCTTCCTGGTATTGTATGTTGATGACATACTTCTTATAGGAAATGACATTCCAACCTTGCAAAATGTTAAGTCTTGGCTTGGAAAGTGTTTCGCTATGAAGGATCTAGGAGAGGCTGCCTACATTCTAGGAATAAGAATTTTAAGGGACAGGAGTAAAAGACTAATTGGACTTAATCAGAGTACCTACTTGGATAAAGTACTGAAACGTTTCTGTATGGAGAATTCCAAGAAAGGAGAACTGCCCATCCAGAGTAATACCAAAATGAGTAAGACTCAAAGTCCGAGTACAGATGAAGAGATAGCAGAAATGAGTAGAATTCCATATGCTTCTGCTGTTGGTTCTATCATGTATGCTATGACATGTACTCGTCCTGATGTGTCCTTTGCTTTGAGCATGGTCAGTCGTTATCAGGGAAATCCAGGTAAAGCTCATTGGGTAGCGGTTAAGAATATTCTCAAGTATCTGCGAAGGACTAAGGACTGGGTCCTAGTACTTGGTGGCTGTGATACATTGAGAGTAACTGGGTATAGTGACGCCAGCTTTCAAACAGATAGAGACAACTTCCGTTCCCAATCTGGCTGGGTCTTTACCTTAAACGGAGGAGCAGTTACTTGGAAAAGTTCCAAGCAAGACACAGTGGCTGATTCTACTTGTGAATCAGAGTACATAGCGGTAAGCGAAGCATCAAAGGAGGCAATTTGGTTGAAAAACTTCATCGAAGATCTTGGAGTTGTGCCAACCATCAAGGAGCCAATGGATATTTTCTGTGATAATGAAGGAGCGGTTGCATTAACAAAAGAACCAAGAGATCATGGGAGATCTAGACATATTAACAGAAAATACCATTTTATCAGACACAAGATAGAAGAAGGTCACGTTGTAGTGAGGAAGGTTTCATCTGAAGATAATCCTGCAGATCCACTCACAAAGGGTCTGAGTAGGGTTAAACACAATCAGCATGCTAGGAGCATTGGTCTGAGAGATGATGTTGGTTTTAGCAGTTAGATAGTTAGTTTGAAACTTATAACAAAGTAAATGTGATTGACTTTTGGTGATTAAATAATAGAGAATTATTTATGAGTTTGTTTACTACCTTTTGTCAATTGTTTATTATTGTGTTTCATTTTTGCATGTTTTACTTCCCGAATAATTTGATTATTCGAATTCCACAGTCGATCATACTTTTGGAAGTAAGTAGTGAATAAAGACTGTCATGAATGGAGTTGTGGATTGTCTAAAGAGTTTTAGACATAGCAATGGTATTGCTGCAATGTTCGTGAGTACTTTGAAATGGAGATTTAAGTATTGGATTAACCCACGCTCAGAGAATTACTTCATGGAATTTATCACGAGTAATTCTGAGACGATAATATCTTATAATCTTTAAATGGAGATATATGAGTTGTGGTTTACAAGTCAGTTGTGCGTTGATAATGTGTAAACGCATCAGTAACTTGATGTTATAAAACGCATTGTTGTGCATGATTTGATGAGTAAATGGTGCAAGCATATAGGTCAAAGTTTATTCGTTCCTTTTGTCCTAACGGGAAAAGCGATATCTTTGGGCCCCTCGGTGATTTGAAGTTGACATATAGTGTCGGGCCCGACCAGGACTAAATTGATGTGTTCATTTAGTAGTTCTATGTCATTACAAATCAGAAATCGGGAAATAAAATACTGGACAAAGAGATTGATTATGTTCCATGTCTCATGTTCAAATGATATCTTGTAGAACGAAGGATTATATGATCTCTTATCTTAGGACACGAAACTGACTAGGTCAGAGTTCGACAATGGCTTTTGGAAGCTACAATTTGCTGATCAATTAGGAAGTTATTAGACTTATCCAAGTGGGAGACTGTTGGATTAGGTGTCTAAGTCATAACTATAATTGATAGCAGCATAGTCCTTTTGGGTTGCCCTCGAGATTCAAAAATAAGTATAACTAAAAGGAGAACAAAATTTCCTTTGGGAAATTAGTCCCACATTGGTGGGATAAGAAAACTGGAGGTTATCCAAGGCTATAAATAGGACCTTAGGGATTCATTCTTTTTACTACCTCTTGGCTTGAGTATTAGCCTCCTTCTTTCTCCTCTTGAAGAACTCTTTGATAGTTCATCCATACTTAGTTAAATTTTTGAATCGTTGGGTGTGATTCCATCAGAGGCACGACATTTGTGGTGCTTGCTTCCAAGAGATCTGAAGGGATAATTTTAGTTGTTTACTATAACAACTAAAAGAGGCACGACGTTTGTGGTGCTTGTTTCCAAGAGATCTGAAGGGATAATTTTAGTTGTTTACTATAACAACTAAAAGGTATGTAATTATATTTTTCTTCTGTAGTAATTTTAATTAATTACTGGGATATTAGGATTCTTTTATGTTCAAAGTTATAGGTTCAATTGTGAAAACATAGATCATGTTTTAGGTTGCATGCTCCCTTAAAAGTCTAAGTTTGTTTGTAATACCTAAAACCCATCACAAGGTGCATACTTGAAGGCTTTCAATAGAGCTCAGAGGTTCACGACAATTGGAAATCTAAGATCGACTTGTAGACTCGTATAAATGTAAAATTCTCCATCCCAAGTCTAAAAGTTCACTTAGAGTGGGGTGAATAGGTGATGGCTAATCTAATGGTCACTAAATGCCAAATAATGCGGAAGTAAAAACTATTATGACCTAAACTAAACTATTACACTAAACACCACGTATAATACAAGAGTGTTGCCGAATTCCCCGTGAAGGGCTCTGGACAAACTCCTCTAGATTCCCCTAGATAAGGGTTGAGGTGCCGCGTTGGCTCTCTTGGTTAAATACAAGCGTTAGCAAACAACCCAAACATGTATATCAAATAAGCACACAAGGTATATCAAGCATATAAAGATGAACACAATTTATGCATGCAAGATATAAATAAGAGATAGAGAGAGTGTGAGCAATCGCAAACACAAGAGATTTGTTTCGAGATTCGAGCACACTTGCTCTACATCCCCGCCTTCGACACACGAAGGATTTCCACTATGCACGATCCCAATGGATCACTCCTCGGTGCCGCAACACCTACAATCTCTCGGACTCTCTAGTCCCGTACACACCGCAAGCCCCACAAGCTCGCCGAGGCCGCACCTCAAACAAGAGTTCACACACGAACTCGAAACCACCGCGAACACACTTGTCCGCCTCCTCAAAGAAACAAAGAACAAGTCTTTGGTGATCACAACACTTTGATCACCTAAAAACTATCTCACTACAAAACTCCTATAAGATGAATAGCAATGGATAGCTCAAGTGTATGTGTGAGAAAATAAGGAAAGAGATGGTGGAGGAAAACTCAAGAAAATCTCTTTTAATCACTCTTGATAAACTCTCCTTTTGATTGGAAATATTTGCTCTAAAACAAGTGGAGAAAACCTCTTAAAAGAGTTGGGAAAACTGGTGAAAAATCCACTTGAAAATCTTGAAGAAAAACAATGCCCAAACCCCCAAATTTATAGGGATAGAAAAACTAGTCGTTGGGGTTCTGTCAGACCTGTCGGACGACCGCCCAGTCATCCGGCCAACGGTCATATTTCAGACCGTTTGAGCCATCGGTCGACCGGTCGGTCGGCCGAGCCAGGATACAGAGAGCAAGTCTCTCTGTACGGTCGACCACTCGGTCGGCCGGGGCCTTTCCAGAGATCAGAACTCTCTGGACGGTCGACCGGATCGGTCGGCCGGCCCTCCTGCCAGAACTGGCGTGCACGTCGGTCGACCGTCCGGTCGACCGCTGAAGCCAGTACAGTAAAGTTAGGTATTAAAAACTTGGTCTTTTTGATTGAATTAAAATCCCATAAAATACTGAAAAATCTACAAAAATAGTTTTACCAATATACTTTGATAAACAAACATGCTTGCACAAAATCAAGGCATGTTACAAATAATTTGGACTATTTTTGTAAGTTGGAAAAAATGGCTCAAATGAAAAACAGTATTTTTCCAAACTTGATTTTTCAAAACTTGTTTTTCCAAAACTTCACCAAATACAAAAACAAGATATTTAAACAACTTTGAAGATAGTGTGTATGGATATGATCCACTATACAAACATGGTGAAATATCTATGTTTTTGACATTAAGCACTAAATAAGGTATATATAGACTTTAACCAAAACCATATTTAAAACAACTTTTCTAAAATGAAATCTTTTATGAAAAACTAAATCAAGAGTGTGTGTGTGTGTGTGTGTGTGTATATGATACTTGAGCAATCCACCAACTACTCTATCCTTTACATTTTATCTAAAAATAAAATCTTCTAAAAACAAACCTAGACTCAAGTCTTCATCTTCTTCAAGTCTTCACTTGAAGCCTTCTTGACTTGGTCCAAACACGATCCAATGGCTCTTGGATCAAATCGTGTAAGCTCCAAAACTTGACTTCAAATCCTTTGTTGAAGCTATGCACCTATTAAGATCTTGATCATAAATCTGTCACTAATTAAACACAAGATCATTAGTAAACATAACTACATGAGTTGATCATCATCAAAACTAGAGTGATGGGCCTTTGGGCCAACAATCTCCCCCTTTTTGATGATGACAAAACTCATGAAGTTATATATGCATGGATTAAAGTAAAGCTCCAAAGAAGCTCCCCCTTAACTCATGCATACCAAATAAATAAAATAAATATGCAATGAGACACATAAACATGTATGCAAATGTAGGAGTAAACGTGCTAATCAAGCATAAAACAAAATCACAAAATCTTTTTCTCCTATTTGCAAAACAAAACATATATGCATAAACACAAATATTAATCCCCCTTAAGTAAGGAAAACATGCATATATCTCAAATACTTCTCCCCCTTTTTGTCAATCATCAACAAAGGGGTTAAAGTAAAAACAAAATCAACAAATTTTTCTCCCCTTTTTGTCATAAACAAAGAGACCAATAAGGGGTGTAAACAAATAAGTCAATAAAAGGGTATATGCGATATACATTCATGAAGAGGAAGACGATAAAGTAACTTCCCTACACATATACATTACATGAAAGAGGTATGACAAGCCCTAATTCACATAACGTATAATATGTAATGCATAAGAGGAGATGTGAAGCTCCCCCTACACACGTGTATCACATAAAGAAGAGTTGTCAAGCTCCTCAATATACAATACACTCAACATGAATCTATATGTAGAAGAGATGTTAAGCTCTCCTTGCATATAGGCAATATAAATCAAAATTTTTGATATTTTTCTTATAAAACAAAATTTTAAATTTTCTCAATAAAACAAATCTTGAGAATTTTTCTTAAAAATTTTATTTTCTTATCATAAACAACTTTGTGCTTTAAACATGTAAAACAATTTTAACTCAAGCACAAATAACTCATATATATATGTATGAAAAATGAGTATACCAAATGAAATTGATACATACATATATAAGAAACAAAATATGAGTATATACAAAAAAATAGAGTCAAATTGATACCAATTGAAACGATCCAATGATACCAATTGAAAATAACAATGTAAATCATGTATATGACTCATAACCTACCACCCTTCATATGCTCAAGATAAAAGATTTTCAATGAATCATACAAGGCATAATCGCCCAGCCATCCGCCCATAAAGGTTGGAAGGGGTTTTCGAAACTAATTTTGAAAATAGTTAAGCATTGAAAATCTCTTCCAAATGAAGAATAATTAATTAGTTAAAAGTAATTTTTGAAAAACTAGTTAAAGATCCTTCAAAACATCAAAACATATGTTTTTCATGAATCATACCAAATACACAAGAGATGACACTCAAAATCGATTAAGCTCATAAAAATGTTCATGAATCAAGGTCATGACAAACAAATAAAGTGTGAGTGTGCAAGAATCATGTATATAGCATTTTCATGAAAATAGTCATTAAGGCTCAAAATGATCAAAACAAATTATTCATTTTATTTTATTAAACAAAACATGAAAATTTATTTTTCATTTAAAAAAAATAAACTTCTAGGTATATGTATGATTTATCTAAATCTAACAATATACATACATATCCCAAACATAAAAGAGTCCATAATATATATTGCATGAAGGCAAATGACTCACGGGTATACATGTATATTTATTAGATTTGAATACAAAATACATATACATGAAGTAAACCATGAAAATAGGCAAAACAAGTGTAAATGAGGAAATCATCAAAACTAGGCTATATATGTGCATATAGTGGGTACAAATGATCATGAAGTGCAAACATATATAAATCAATTTGTTGTTCACTATTTGTACATGTATAACAACAAGTTTTGATAAAAACTAATTTAAACTAGTTTACCACATGAATCACATAAAACAAATGAACATGCTAAAATTATGATATATGAACAAGCATGTAAATAAACTAAGAGTTTAGAAATATTTACCAACTAAGGAACTATGTTCCAAAACTCCAAACATGGTGGTTGTCCCACCAAAACTCCTTGATAGCGGTGCATCAAAAATATGTCCATCTAGTCCATGCATCTACCATCAAGGCATCATTCCTCTCACGTCGTGTGAGAGCTCTCACCTACATCAAAAACACATGGTGGGGGTTTTGGTACCCATTTTTTCTTGGGTCCTTGGGGGTTAGCTTTGTAAGGGACCCAAACATTTTTATTATTAGCAAAATTAATATGATGCATGTTGTCAAAACAAAATTTTGCTAAATGGCCTTTGCGGCCACAATGTGTACATTTGTACACCTTAGAATGCTTATGTGTATGTGTACGATCGTGGCGTGCAACATAAGCATATGTATGATGATGTGCATGAGAATATGAAGCTTGTTTCTTTAAAAACATAGACTCCAATTTAGAATGATTAAAAGCACAAGAGCTCAAAGTTGAGCTCAAACAACTAATCCTATTTTTCAAAACATTGATCTCACTATTATCAATGGTGGCATGTAAAGCATGGTGAGATTTAAAATCATTTTTCTTCTTTTTAGAAACATTTTCTTTTTCTTTTCATAATTTTTCTTTTTAAACAAGAGTTTTCTTGAAAAGCAACTTCTTTTTGTTTTTCCACCAAGATAATTTCATTTTTCAAAACCATATTTCCTTCACATAAATCATTCAATTTAGACATTAAGGAAATATTTTCATTTTTCAAAAACTCATTTTCTTTTTCAATGCATGCAACCTTATTTTCTAATGAATCTTTTTCATTAAGCATGCAATCAAATTTCTTTTTCAAAATTTTATTATCTTTTCTAAGAATGTCATATTTCTCAAGTAATTGTTGGTAAATGAAGTGAGCTCATCATATGACATGTCTTCATCATCTAACTCGGATTCGGTGTTTACCTCAAGGGGGTTATCCCCTTGGACCATATAGCACAAGTTGGAGGTGTCGCTTCCAACGTCCGAATCGCTCCCGACATAATATAGATCATTTTCGCCAAGGGAGAGGATGATGTTCCAAGCTACAAAAGCCGAATCAATGTTAGAAACCCTAGATAAATAATCATCATTTAGGGTTGACTTTAAAGCATGTAGGGCTTTTGCATTAGCCTCAACATACTTGCTATTATTAACATATGAATCATTAGTGGTAGCAAGATAAACATGAATGCCTAGGGCCTTGAGGTACATAGACATCTTAGCCTTCCAAATTTGGATGTTAAGAATGTCAAACATGGGTGGTGACATGAAGTCCATGGTGTGTGTACAAAAATAGTGATTAGCCTAAAAATGAGGATCTTTAACTCTAGGTTGTAAGACCTAAAATCAGAGCACTTGGCTCTGATACCAATTGAAAGTTCACCTAGAGGGGGGTGAATAGGTGATGGCTAATCTAATGGTCACGAAATGCCAAATAATGCGGAAGTAAAAACTATTACACTAAACACCACGTATAACACAAGAGTGTTGCCGAATTTCCCGTGAAGGGCTCTGGACAAACTCCTCTAGATTCCCCTAGTTAAGGGTTGAGGTGCCGCGTTGGCTCTCTTGGTTAAATACAAGTGTTAGCAAACAACCCAAGCATGTATATCAAATAAGCACACAAGGTATATCAAGCATATAAAGATGAACACAATTTATGCATGCAAGATATAAATAAGAGATAGAGAGAGTGAGCAATCGCAAACACAAGGGATTTGTTTCGAGATTCGAGCACACTTGCTCTACATCCCCGCCTTCGACACACGAAGGATTTCCACTATGCACGATCCCAATGGATCACTCCTCGGTGCCGCAACACCTACAATCCCTCGGACTCTCTAGTCCCGTACACACCGCAAGCCCCAGAAGCTCGCCGAGGCCGCACCTCAAACAAGAGTTCACACACGAACTCGAAACCACCGCGAACCCACTTGTCCGCCTCCTCAAAGAAACAAAGAACAAGTCTTTGGTGATCACAACACTTTGATCACCTAAAAACTTTCTCACTACAACACTCTTATAAGATGAATAGCAATGGATAGCTCAAGTGTATGTGTGAGAAAACAAGGAAAGAGATGGTGGAGGAAAACTCAAGAAAATCTCTTTTAATCACTCTTGATATTCTCTCCTTTTGATTTGAAATATTTGCTCTAAAACAAGTGGAGAAAACCTCTTAAAAGAGTTGGGAAAACTGGTGAAAAATTCACTTGAAAATCTTGTAGAAAAATAATGCCTAAACCCCCAAATTTATAGGGATAGAAAAACTAGCCGTTGGGGTTCTGTCAGACCTGTCGGACGACCGCCCGGTCGTCCGGCCAACGGTCATATTTCAGACCGTTTGAGCCATCGGTCGACCGGTCGGTCGGCCGAGCCAGGATACAGAGAGCAAGTCTCTCTGTACGGTCGACCGCTCGGTGGGCCGGGGCCTTTCCAGAGAGCAGAACTCTCTGGACGGTCGACCGGATCGGTCGGCCGGCCCTCCTGCCAGAACTGGCGTGCACGTCGGTCGACCGTCCGGTCGACCGACTGAAGCCAGTACAGTAAAGTTAGGGATTAAAAACTTGGTCTTTTGATTGAATTAAAATCCCATAAAATACTGAAAAATCTACAAAAATAGTTTTACCAATATACTTTGATAAACAAACATGCTTGCACAAAATCAAGGCATGTTACAAATAATTTGGACTATTTTTGTAAGTTGGAAAATTTGGCTCAAATGAAAAACAGTATTTTTCCAAACTTGATTTTTCAAAACTTGTTTTTTCCAAAACTTCACCAAATACAAAAACAAGATATTTAAACAACTTTGAAGATAGTGTGTATGGATATGATCCACTACACAAACATGGTGAAATATCTATGTTTTTGACATTAAGCACTAAATAAGGTATATATAGACTTTAACCAAAACCATATTTAAAACAACATTTCTAAAATGAAATCTTTTATGAAAAACTAAATCAAGAGTGTGTGTGTGTGTGTGTATGATACTTGAGCAATCCACCAACTACTCTATCCTTTACATTTTATCTAAAAATAAAATCTTCTAAAAACAAACCTAGACTCAAGTCTTCATCTTCTTGAAGTCTTCACTTGAAGCCTTCTTGACTTGGTTCAAACACGATCCAATGGCTCTTGGATCAAACCGTGCAAGCTCCAAAACTTGACTTCAAATCCTTTGTTGAAGCTATGCACCTACTAAGATCTTGATCATAAATCTGTCACTAATTAAACACAAGATCATTAGTAAACATAACTACATTAGTTAATCATCATCAAAACTAGAGTATGGGCCTTTGGGCCAACAAAGTCTAATGGTGTCGCGATCATTGGGTCCGGGAACACACATCTCATACTCCTCGAGAAGGATATACGTCTTCCTAATTCGATCTAGGTCAGTTTATTTCAACTTTCTCACAACCTTCCTAATAAAAAATGGGTAATCCGTGATCTCTCGAGAAAGAAACTGAGGGATAGAATGTCCACCTCGCTCAATGGTGGACTCTGGTTTACTTAGAAATGAATGAAAATAAGAAAGAAGATTGAGAGAGAGAGAGATAGGAAAAATGGAACCCAGATTCAGCACAAAGTCTTGGATCTCGTCAAGTTCGATTGTGAAGAGGCAAGCTACCCGAGCCCTCTTCCCTACATATAAAAAATTATTAAAAAAGACAGAAGCATGAAAACAAACGCAATCAAAAATGAATTTAAAAGTAGAAAATAACTTCTCTATTATATTAAGCTCGCAGCTGATGATATTCGAAGTATAAAAGCATTACATAAGTGTTGGAAAGAGAGAGTTTACTGATGGGGAAGTTGATAAGGATCGTCGAGGGTCGTCGAGGTGATCACCAGGGAAGTCGACGACGAAAGGCGAAGGAAACAGCAGCAGAAGAAAGCAGCAGCAGCAAAACAGGCTCAGCGGTCGACCGGCCAGGTCGACCGCACGTGCACAGCGTGCACAGGGTCAGAGAGCGGTCGACCGCCCGGTCGACCGAAAAGCCTGACTGTAAGTACCCAACTCTCTGTTGGGCACCCGGTCGACCGGCCGATCAACCGGTAGAAGGGTCAGTCGACCGCCCGGTCGACCGACAATCGGGTGCGGGCTGCGAGTGCAGATTTGGAAATTTGTTGGTATTTAAGGGGCTGGCTGTTTTCTAGGGTTTGTATCTTGTAGAAGATCCTTGAGAAGGAAAAGGCAGGAGCTCTCTTGCATTCAAAGAGGCTGCTAGCCATTGTACTCTTCTTCCAAGTAAATTAATATCTCTTCTGATTGCCCCGAGGACGTAGGCGTTGAGGCCAAACCTCGTTAGATCGTGTGTTTGAGTTTGTCTTTCTTCTAGTGATTGTTTTTGTGCTGGTTGTGATTGTTCTTCGTGCGTGGGAGATTCAAGGCGGGATCCTCTATCGGGTTGTTTTCGCTGTGGGGCGTAACAAGTGGTATCAGAGCTTCCAGGTTTCGCTTGGGATTTCTGGAGATTCGGAGAGTTCTAGATCTGATTCGGTGGAGATCGTGTGTCGATCTCAGATCAGAGGTATTGGTGTTCGTGGGATCGTGTGTCGATCTCAGGAGGACGCAAGGAGGGCTCGTGGAATCTGTGGTGAAGTAGATCCGGAGAGAAACTCGATCTAGGGTTTCAAGGGAAAGGTAAAAATCCAATTTTTATCTGAAGTATAGATCTATTTCCAGTTGGTTATTCTTCCGCATAGATAGAGGATCAGAAATCTCAATGGCAGAGGAAAGTACTTCAGTTAAGACCATGCATCCTCATCCGAGGATCGACGTGGTGAAGTTCAATGGTACAAATAACTTCGAGATGTGGAGATGTGAGGTTATGGATGCGCTGAATGCATCAAACCTCGAGGACACTCTCCTATTGGAGAAGAAAAGGAGCCCGACCATTGATGAAGAGTGGGCAAAGATGAAAAGGTCGGCATGTGGATTGATACGTTCATGTTTATCGGAAGACATAAAATACCTTGCACAACATGAGACGTCGGCGAAGAAACTGTGGGAAACCCTTGCGAAGAAATACCTGACTAAGAGTGTTGAGTCCAGGTTGCAGCTTAAGAGTAAGCTGTATAGTTTTCAAATGAAGAAGAGGAGCACAGTGAATGAGCACATCAACCGATATATGAAGCTTCTTACAGACTTGGTAAACGTGGATGTCATGATAGAAGAGGAAGATAAGGCGATCATCTTTCTGAACTCACTCCCGGCGGAGGAGTATGAGACATTCACTCTGACCTTCATCAATGGAAGACAGACCTTGGATTATGATGAGGTGTCGTCTGCACTGACTAGTTATGAGACGAGGAAGAAGGAGAGACATCCTTCTAGGTCAAGCTCATCGGCGGAGGCACTGGAAGTAAGAGGCAGAAGTTCATCGAGGAAGGGCAAGGAGGTTAGAGGAAGATCTAAGTCCAGGCCGGGTTTCAGAAATCTGAAAAGGAATCAGTGTGCCTTGTGCAAGGAACTAGGACACTGGAAAGCAAAATATCCGAAGGCCAAAGGTAAGAAGGTGGAGTCAAAGACCAAGGCAAATCTCGCACAGGCGAATGGATCGGATGATGACTCTTCAGTGTTCTCTCTCTCGGTTTCTACCCCTACTATTAGTAACTCAGATAGTGCTAAGTGGATCTTAGATAGCGGAGCCACCTATCATGTGTGCCCTAACAGGGCCTGGTTTTCGAGCTTTGAGAAGCTAGATGGATGTTACACGGTCATGCAGGATGACCATCCGTGTAATATAGAAGGGATGGGTACAGTCCGCATCAAGATGAATGATGGGATAGTTCGAGAGTTGAAGGAGGTGAGGTATGTACCTCAGCTCAAAAGGAAACTTATCTCAGTTGGCACTTTGGAAGCATTGGGCATGATGATATTTGTTCGAGATGGCGTTCTCAGGATGATCAACGGCTCGATGGTGGTGATGAAGGGCGTCCACCGAGGCAACCTCTACTACTTGAAGGGTAGTACGATTACATATCAGGTGGAGACTTCGAGTTCCTCAGATGATGGTGGCCCGGAGGTCTGGCAGGGAAAGGTCGGACAGGAAGAAGAAAAATCTTTGAGAGCTCTTGCAAAGATGGAATCGCTGGAAGGTGCTGCTACCTGCGAGTTGGAAGGTGAACACAGCGTTCTGGAAAAGAAGAAGGTGAGATTCAACACCAGTACTCATCACAATGAAGGTCTTCTTGATTGTGTTCACATGAGCGTATGGGGACCTGCTAAGAAGGCATCGCTTGGAGGTCACAGGTACTTTGTCTCATTTATTGATGGTTCATCTAGGCAGGTTTTGATATATCCCATGAGACAAAGGGGTGAAGCCCTAGATGTGTTGATGAAGTGGAGAGGAAGAATGGAGAGGCAGATAGGTAGGAAGATAAAGGAGCTTCATATTGGTAATGTTGGAAAGAACATGTACCAGTTCCTACGATTTGGGCAGAACACAGGTATTGCAACTCACTTCACAACAGGTACAGATGGTTGGCTAAAGATGTAGTCCGTCCCTTGCTGGAGAAGGTTCGAAGGTTGTTGTCTAATGCAGGATTAGACAGGTCGTTTTGGGTTGAGGCGACTGAGTATGCTAGCCATCTCATGAACAGATCGACTGCGATAGGAGGTAAAGCTCCATTGGATATTTGGTCTGGGGAAGCTGCTCAAGATCATTGTTTGCTGCGGAAGTTTGGAAGTCCGGCCTACTTCAGTGCCAAGAATGGCAAGGTGAATCCGCGAGCAAAGAGATTTGTCTATTTGGGCGTCAAGGGAAACAGCTACAGGTTGTGGGACCCCGAAGACAAGAAGATCATGATGAGCAGGCATGTCACTTTTGGAGAGACTTCAGTGTTGAAGTCCACCGTCTCTCAGCAGGTGGAGAGGATGGAGACCAAGGAAGGATCGCAGCGGGTGGAGGTTGATACTACTCCATCTCCAGTTGGTTCGGCATTAGAGGAGACTTCACCGAATGTAACACCGGGTGAAGATCATGAAACCAAAGTTGATGCTGAACAGGATGAAGACATTGTTGAGGATGTCGAGTTGTTTGCAGCTATTGGAGCCAAGGTGAAACCACGCTTGTGGGGAAAGAAGCATGAATCTCAAGTTTGTGATCGTGACAAGCTGAAGTTGAAGGCCGTTGTCCTCCATGATGGTCGGGAAGAGGTTCATATGACTCGGTCAGACAGGTTCACTGCTGTAAATAGAGGTACCAGTGCTTGAGCTTGATGAAGCTCATCTAAATGAACTACGGTTGGCTTGATCCTTTTGGGCAAAGGTACGTAGGCAGCCGTAAAGGCGCAGCCATTTGGTGATGCAACTTTTATGGAGCTATTTGGGTTCTCGAGAAGCTGTTATGGATCTTCACGTAGAGGTGAAGAGTTGTGGCTGATGGAACTTCACGTAGAGGTGGAGGGGCTTCACGTAGAGGTGAAGTGTTATGGCCAGTTGGACTTCACGTAGAGGTGAGGCATTGTGATCTCGATGAACAGGTTAAATCTTCCGGAGAGAAGATGTTGTGCTTGCATAAGGAGTGGTGTGCATCCAGTTGAAGCCGATGAATGTTTGGTGGGCTCTACGCAGACTTGGTTGGATCGTCAGTGGAAGACAGGAAGACTAGATAGAGCTGGTCAGTTGGAGAGTCAGTGTTGGCTCGTGAGGAGTCTTCGTGAGGTCGTGAAGTTGCGGAGTAGAAGTCATGTTGGTAATCGGCATGTATGGAAATTCTCCTAAGGTGAAGTGCAGGGAAGACATGTGCGATGTTTTCCATGGATAGCTGAGCTAAAGATTTCATTCCATGGATAGCTGAGTTAAAGATTTCAAGCCGAGATCATGTGTCGATTTCGTCTGGTGCGCGCAAGCCGAGATCGTGTGTCGATTTCGCCGAGATCGTGTGTCGATTTCGCCAGGTGATAGACTGGGGTACGTTGGAGATCGGCTCAGATTTGGAAGAATCTTCACCGAGGTGGAGAATTGTTGGAAAGAGAGTTTACTGATGGGGAAGTTGATAAGGATCGTCGAGGGTCGTGGAGGTGATCGCCAAGGAAGTCGACGACGAAAGGCGAAGGAAACAGCAGCAGAAGAAAGCAGCAGCAGCAGAACAGGCTCAGCGGTCGACCGGCCCGGTCGACCGCACGTGCACTGCGTGCACAGGGTCGAGAGCGGCCGACCGCCCGGTCGACCGAAAAGCCTGACTGTAAGTACCCAACTCTCTGTTAGGCACCCGGTCGACCGGCCGGTCGACCGGTGGAAGGGTCGGTCGACCGCCCGGTCGACCGACAATCGGGTGCGGGCTGCGAGTGCAAATTTGAAAATCTGTTGGTATTTAAGGGGCTGGCTGTTTTCTAGGGTTTGTATCTTATAGAAGATCCTTGAGAAGGAAAAGGTTGAAGCTCTCTTGTATTCAAAGAGGCTGCTAGCCATTGTAATCTTCTTCCAAGTAAATTAATCTCTCTTCTGATTGCCCCGAGGACGTAGGCGTTGAAGCCGAACCTCGTTAGATCGTGTGTTTGAGTTTGTGTTTTCTTCTAGTGATTGTTTTTGTGCTGGTTGTGATTGTTCTTCGTGCGTGGGAGATTCAAGGAGGGATCCTCTATCGGGTTGTTGTCGCTGTGGGGCGCAACAATAAGCTCTCTAAAAAACAAAATTACAGCACTCTCTTTAAACAAAGTCACCCACTAAGCTCTTAATTAATCTCCCAATTTCTCTGGTCTCATGACGAGTCTTCCACTGACTCCCTCCTTTGTTGCTCTTTGCATTCAATCTATAGGCTCACTCCCGAATCCCAACTATTTGATTCTAACTACAAGCTGTTGAATAAAATCCCCACAGATGAATCAAATCCCCAACAAATGAATCAAATCCTAAATGCCACCAGCATATAGTATTTGAGTTTTTGCAAGAAAAAACCTCAACAATAATTTATTACATAATTATTATTTTCAGCTTGGGCATAATCTTTAAGTGATCGATACGACCAGTCAAATGTGTGAATCAGCAAGAGCACTCAACATATAAGTTGTAAATCTTCAAATTCTCTTTTCCTAGACACCTTGAATGACCTTTTTGAAATTCAGTAGAAGTTATGGTTAAAATACCCTTAGCATGTTTGGAAAACACCCTTCGATCTTCATTTTGTACAAAATCAGTCTTTTCCACTTACTTTTCCTCCTTTCCTTGTTAATTGGGCATATATAATGCAATCACACTAATTCATACTCGAGTAGCATTATTTTGATACATAAAATAGATAAATGAGAGTATAAAGTAACATAAAATAACGCTCACCAAATACTCCCACACCTATCTTTTACTAGCTCTTGAGAAAAATAAAGAACAACTGAGAAAATCCTAACTCATTTTCGCAGGAAACGTAGTTACACTTAGCACGTGCAACAAGCCTTAAAACCCCTACCTTTTACACTAGTTGACGAGTTGTGTCTCGTGAGGGTTTGCAATGATGTTACCCACAAACATCAAAAAGTAAGTTTATTTTTTTAGGAAAAAAATTTAGATACTTTATTACTAGAAATTTCAAGGCACATTTTTATATTATATTAGCCCAACTTTCAATTCTTTCTTCAAGTAGTTGAGTTCAAATTCTTAAATTACTGTTAGTGAATTTCAAAACATAATTGAGTGTGCATTGAGATTGGACTTACACAATTAAGGTTCTTCATAAAACAATTATCAACACTTAGCATATAGCTAAAACTAGTCATAAATCTTAATCTAATTCAAAACCTTGTTGGTCTATCCAGATTCACAAGAGATTTGGATGTTCACTTTAATATCTCATGGACTTATCTGTAATATTCCAATTTACTTTCATTTGTACACAGATGGCTATAATACTACTTGACTAAGGTCAACTTAACAATTTATTTATTTTTTCAAAAAATTCTTTTTTTCTTTTACCTGCTTTCTTCTTCTCCTCCTCCTTTTTCTTCTTCTTTTTATTTTAAATTGCTTCTTTTACTCTTTTGATGAATTTCCCATGTAATGAACAATCATCAACAACTCCCACACCAATTGGCATAAGATGTCAGAAATCAAGATTCCTCTAGGGACCAATGTTCGAGATCCTCATCACAAGCCTGCAATTAGACCTTAGCAATATGTAGCCATTTTTCTATGTACCCGGTTTAATTCGCTGGTTGTTTTTTCTTTCAATTGTATACTCTCTATAACTCCAGTGACATACCCAATGGACAAGCTAGTCATGGTTCATCAGACTTCAAGGTAATCACTAGGTCAATTGTTGCTACCTAAACCTTTAAAGTGTAAGTATGTGTCTCATGAAAGTTCAAATTCAAATTTAAATACTCTAAAAGCAGGTTAAGAATATGAACTCATTGTCAATAACACACTAATTTAATCATTAGGCTTTAAGATTTTTACTACTCTTAAATAATGTACACTGAAAAATTTTATTTGAGAAAAGATTATAAAAAAAAGTTTTTTTTTCGAAATGAAAGAAAATAGGTACTCACGCCCAAACCTACACTTGACATTGTTCTCAACGTGAAAATGTATGCTCAATATGATGAATCATGATACAAATTCAAGAAGGTGAAGGATAGATAGTACCTTGGGAGTTGCAATAAGCATATAAGCTAATAAAAGAAATAGGAGGTGAGTGTAAATAGAAAGTTGAAGGCACACCCTCAAATCTGGATAAAAACACCTCCCCATATAAAAGAAATAGAAACTCTAGGAAAAAAAGGACAAAATAAAAATATCTTTAGAAAAACAACACTCTGGGTTGCCAACCTTCAGCGCTAAGTTTAACATCTCAGCCAAACACAACCATATATCACTCAATCTCTATGTATGACCTTCCGATATTGGACCAGAATATTAAACAGTTTTCTCGCGTGGCCCTTGAAGCGAGAAAATGGTGCATTCAAGAATGTTGACATGTATCCAAGATTTTCTAAATTGAGTGCAAAATTTGTTGAGTAACATGGCATAAACAGGCAGTTGTTTAATCATATCTAGGAGTAGAATGTCGATTTTGACTGATTTGACATCTTCTAGCTCTTCATCCATGCTTATATTATTCTCATCAAAAAAGGAAGGCTAATCTAAACATTTGGGAAAAGACGTATGGGATACATCAGATACCTTAATGATTGTCTTAAATAGTGGTCCCGTGAAAGATTCAGAAGAAGAAACAAATTCCTTCTGGTGTAAAAGTGTGTCAATTTCAATCTACTTGATCATGATCCTTTTCATCTGTTATATCAACCTCAACCCAGTTTTCAATTTGCTTCCTACTTTCTACATGTTTATTAAAAGAATTTTGTTGTTCAACCATAAATTGATTCTTTAAGGCAAGTGCATTAGGTTGTGTCTGAGATGAGATGGTACTCTGCTCTCTAGCACTAAGATGAGAGACAATTCTTTTTATAGAATTTCTTAATTCTTGAAGCTCATTTCTTGTCTGTGTGGTGATTTGAGTCGTACTTTACATGAAAGCTTGAAAAGTTTCTTCAAGGCTTTTCTTTCTAGATGGTTGAGTCTGGAAAGCAATTTCATAATCAATTCCATAATATCTGAGGTATGGGTTGAATGTAATACCATAGTTCTGTGATTGCCAGTAAGAATTTGGGTGATTCCATCACCAAGGATTATAGGTGCCAGCGTAAGAATCATAACTTGTTTGAGCATACGATTGAGTTGTATTTACATGGTTTTGAAAAAATTCAAGATCGTGACATGCATATGAGCACTCAAAGCAAGAATGGCTTGGATGACTGCATATGGGGCATGATTCTTGAATGCAAGGTACAAGAGGTTGCTCTAGAGATAGGAAGTAATCGAATCTTCTATTCAAGATATCAATTTGGTTCGAAAATCATTGATATTCTATGTCTCATACAGCCTACTTTACAAATCAGTAACTTCAATAAAATTGTTTCTCTATCTTGAGCTTAATTTGAAGGTAATCAATTTTTTTAATCACTAATCTTTAGAGAATAAATTCTCCCTAACTAGACAGCTCCTAACTGGGTTGGACGGATTATGGGCTGACCAGTTAAAGTCATCAAACAAGCGATTCAATGCTTCCTCCAGGCCAAGCACCGCCGCAATGACTAAATCACCATTTCTAAGACAAGAAAGTTCCTCTTTGAAAGCTTGAAAGTGATTACCCGAGTGTTCCCACAATAGATCCACTTAATGAACTTAAAATCTTAGTGATCAGGTTCTAATTGATTTTATATTAATTGAAGCTTAGGAGAAACCTATATGAAGTTGTGATTTTTCAACCAAGAAACGGATAATAAAATCCCAACCTTATGTGAGGGGGGGGCAGCTCTTAAGATTTTTTTAATTAATGCAAAAATGCACTAATGCATCACCATTTCAATGAAAAGCACTTTCAAAACCCCATTGACAAGAGATCCGTGGATAGAGTTAGAAAGATATAAGCCTTCCCATTGACTCTGAAGCAATTAACATTTTTTTAGCAGTGCAATTAATAAGCAAGAGAGCAAGTGCCACTCCGGTTTGTGCAAATCTTCAATTGTCCTGTTGAATATCCCTGCAAAACAAGTTTAAAAATTAGATCTCATGGATGATAAAGAAAAGGGCAAAAATTACAAATTTTTTAATTTTATAATTTTATAATTTTTTTAGTTTTTTTTACGACTAGAAAAAATTTAAATGTCAGTTTTCAAAAACAGTTTTTTTTACAAGTCCCAAGCAACGGCGCCAAAAATTTGTTGCAATTAGATGTTGTAAAATTTCCCATCATTGTTTAAACTGCAATTTAAAAATCACCAATCCTTTTAAATTTTTAGAAAAATAGCATAGTGGCAAGAAGGAGGTCGAATCCACATAAACTTGTAGAAAATCACAGTTTTAAAATCCGAACTTTATTCTTAATCTAGTTGGCATTTCAAGATTTGGATTTCAAGAGAAGCTAAAGCTTGAGACAAGTTGAAGTAAAAGAAATTAATAATAAACTAAAGAAATAAAAATTAACTATCACTTGAGATGCATTACTTGAAAATGAATGAAATAAGAAAATAAGATTGAGAGAGAGGGGATAGGAAAAATGAAACCCAGAGTTAGTACAAAGTCTTGAATCTCGTCAAGTTTGATTGTGAAGAGGCCAGTTGCCCGAGCCCTCTTCCCTGCATTATAAAAAAATGATTAAAAGAAAACAGAAGCCTGAAAACAAACACAAGCAATAAAAGAATTTAAAAGTAGAAGAAACTTCTTATATTAAGCTAGTTGATGATGTTCGAAGTACAAAAACATTACATAAGCTCTCTCCAAAGAAAACAAAATTTTCAGCTCTCTTTAAACAAAACCACCCACTAAGCCCTTGATTAATCTTCCAATTTCTCCAGAATCTTGACGAGTCTTCCACTGACTCCCTCCTTTGTTGCTCTCTACCTCCAAGTTATAAGCTTAGACCCGAACCCCAACTATTTGATTCTAGTTACAAGCTGTTAAATCAAATCCACAACAAATAAATCAAATCCCTAACAATGAATTAAATCATAAATCCCACCAGCGTATAATATTAGAGTTTACAAGAAAAAAGCTCAACAATAATTTATTACATAATAATTCATTTTCAGCTTGGACAGATTCTTTAAATGATCAATCAGCCAGTCAAATGTGTGACGCAGCTAAGTTGTAGATCTTCAAATTCTTTTTCCGTAGACACTTTGAATGACCAATTTGAAATTCGGTAGAAGTTATGGTCAAAATACCCTAGCATGTTTGAAAAACATCCTTCGATTTTCATTTTGTGCAAAATCGATTTATTTCACTTGCTTTTCTTCTTTCCCTGTCAATTGGGCACATGAACTACATCACACCAAACACATATTATTTTGATACATAAAATAAATAAATGAAAGTATAAAAGTAACATAAAATAATGCTCATCATAAAGCGCCAAGATATCCCCTCGATGTCAAGATCTCCCTCGTTGAGTAAAGCCCCGAGGTGCCTCCCCGAGACAGCGGGGCGGATCCGAGCTCCAGAATTGTCGAAGCGCATCAAGACGTTGTGAGTACTTGAGTGACCTCCATCTTGTTGGTTGTGTATGGTAACCTCTTTTTTTATTGTTAATGGAAATTTTGTTGGGTATCTTTGTCTCTCTTAATTTTCGATTTGCTTTTTGTGTTGACGTCTCATTAATGATGGTAGCCAAGTGAGACTACTGAGGGCGCGACCTCTTCTTCCTAGGGGATACCTTGGCGCCAGTGGACTCTTTGGCGTCAATTGGACCCATTCAGGTTGCCAATGAGCCTAATGTCTCCAGGCCAAAGGTTCCCAAACTTTGTGATTCTACGGGTGGTGGTCCGCACGCGTCAGGCTCATTGAGGGGCCTGTGGAGAGCCAAGATAGCTCCAACTCCGATGACTCCCTAGGCGACCTTGGGGATCAAAATGAAGGAGTGTCCGACCTGGATCTTGGGGAGGACATTGGGTCCTTACTGAGCTACTTGCGTGCCCAGCGAGAGAGGGTGGCGAAAGGTCATTTCCGCTCAATGCCCGATCTATTTTTGCACATGGAACTCAGGTTGCATCACCTCTTGATCTTCCAGCTAGACCACAAGTTGACATGCCATCAATCGAGGGTCAGCGACCTCGAGGATCGATTTTCCAAACAGATCAGGAGGTCGGGGGAGCTAGTCCAGCAGGTGGAGGAATTGTCTGAGGCTGTGAAGCACCTGCAGAAGGAGAAGCTCGAGCTGATTAAGGGCCTCCTGGCTAGGTAAGAGAAGCTGAAGAAGGTGAAAGAAGATGTCCCTTTCTTATGTGGGGCTATCAGCGAGAAGACAATGAAAATCAACTCGCTCTGGTCGCAGTTGGAACAAGAGCGTAAGGAGAAGCTCAACTCCGTGGGAAGGTTCGGGAATTGGAGGTGAGCTCCCAACATCATGAGCACGCAGCCGAAGACTTGAGAGCGGAGATGGTGGATTTGAATGACCGAAACCTAAAGTATTGGCAAGAACTCCAAGACCTGCGCTTCGAGTCGCGGCGGAGGTGAACTCAAGGTGGCGCAGGGAGCTCAAGGCGATGGCGCTGATGTGGCCCAACTCCCCAGATTGTATTATTTTTTTTGTTCATCAATCAATAAGGTGCTATTTTGTGAACTGTTTTGTTTTTGATTGTTGCATCCTTCTTGAGATTTGTTAAGTGTTCGCTAAGACTAGATTTTTAGAGAATCGTCGAGACCGTTACTCAGAAGTGTTTGACTCAAGTTGCCGGGCTGGAGGGGGATGGTGGCAGCTGTGTGCGGAGGCTCCAATCTTGAAGAGCAAACCGGAGCCAAGCAGGAAGCCCGTCCGAGTGTAACAAGGCAGCCGAAGTCCCATAACCTAACCTCCGATGTCGAAGTCCTCGGAGTGGCAATAATCTCAGAGGATACCTCCGATGTTGAAATCCTCGGAGTGGCGATGATCAAGAGGATTCCTCCGATGTCGAAGTCCTCGGAGAGGCGGTGCTCCCAGAGGACACCTAGAACTCATGTTGCATGATTGTCTGACTACATTGGGAGTGAGAATTAACAGTTGTTGGAGCTTGCCCCCTGGGTGAATTTTTTTCAATGTCTCTACAACGCCTTTTAGTTATCAGGCCGAGAATCTGATGTGAGTTGTAGGAATTAGCCGCAAGGAGCATTTCCATCTTTTAGGAGAGGCTCCGTGTAGGTTGAACTGTCAGAGCCATCAGGGGAACTTTCATTTTTCAGGAAAGTCTCTGTATAGGTTGAATTGTCAGAATGAGGATCCGATATAGGCTGTATGAGTGACCATCAGGAGTGCTTACGTTTTTCAGGAAAGTGTCCACTGTAGGCATTGTTTTACTGCTAGAAGTGTTTCCATCATTCAGGAGAACGTCCATCGTAGGTCGAGTTTGACGAGCCTCCGTCTTTCGGGAGAATGTCCATCATAAGTCAAGTTTAACCGCTATGAGCGCCTCCGTCTTTCAGGAGAATGTCCATCGTAAGTCGAATTTGACCGTCAAGATCGCATCCGTCTTTCAGGAGAGCGTCCATGGTAGGTCGAGTTTGACCACTATGTAAGATCACCTAGAGGGGGGGTGAATAGGTGATGGCTAATCTAATGGTCACTTATGAACAAATAATGCGGAATTAAAACTAAGATGACCAAAATAAACTTCTTTTAATTAAACACTTATGTATAACACAAGAGTGTTGCCGAATTCCCCTTGCGAGGCTCTGGACAAACTCCTCTAGATTCCCCTTGAATGGGTTGAGGTGCCGCGTTGGCTCTCTTGGTTGAATACAAGTGTTAGACAATCAATCCCAAGCAATTATATAACAATTAAGCACAAGGGAATATCAAGCATATAAAGATAGACAATAATTGAATGCAAGATATAAAAGAGACAAAGAGAGAGAGAGAGAGAGAGACAGAGAGATAGAGTGAGCAATCGCAAACACAAAGGGTTTGTTTCGAGGTTCGAGCACACTTGCTCTACATCCCCGCCTTCGACACACGAAGGATTTCCACTATGCACGATCCAACCGGATCTCTCCTTGGTGCCGCAACACCTACAAGCCCTCGGACTCCCAAAGTCCCTTACACACCACAAGTCCACCGGCTCGTCGAGGCCGCACCTCGTACAACAAGTCCGCACCCGAACTCAAAACACCGCGAGCACACTTGTCCGCTTCCTCAAATACAAAGAAAGATCTTGGTGATCTAAACACTTGATCACCTAACAAAATTCTCACTACAACACTCCTATAGGATAGATATAACTATGGATGCTCAAGTGTAGTGTGAGAAATCAAGGAAAGAACTTTGATGGAAAACTTAAGAAATCACAATAAACACTCTCTTGATAAAATCCCTTTTGATAGGAAATATTGGCACTCTATTTTGTGGAGAAAACTCTGCTAAAAGAATGAAAATAACTGGACCAAAGCTCTCCTCAAATCTTAGCTTCAAACAATGACAAAACCCCTTTTATAGAGGCCAGAAAAATCTGACCGTTGGGCTCTGTCAGAGCTGCCGGTCGACCGGTCCGGTCGACCGCCAACGGTCAAGAATCCGACCGTTGGAGCCTCCGGTCGACCGGCCCAGTCGACCGCGCACCTGGAGCAGAGAATTACTTCTCTGTGGTCGACCGGTGCGGTCGACCGGAATTTCCAGAGAGCAGACTCTCTGAAGCGGTCGACCGGCACGGTCGACCGTTCTCCAGTGCACACAGGCGTGCACGTCTGTGCACGTCCGGTCGACCGACCCGTCGACCGGCCACTGTCAGTTCTGAAAAATCAGAACTGCCAGAACCTGAAAATTTTGGGATTAAAGATTGGTCTTTTTGGCTTAATAAAAATCCATAAATACTTAGAAATTCTACAAAAAATAGTTTTATAATATAGAAACATGCTTGCACAAAATCAAAGCATGTTATTAAAGATTTGACTATTTTTGTAACTTGGAAATATTGGCTCATAATAAAAACTGTTTTTCTAAAACAACATGTTTTTCCAAATTTTCATCAAATACAAAACAAGATATACTTTAAAGCATAGTGTGTATGGATATGATCCACTACACAATCAAGATGAAATATCTAGTTTTTAACATAAAGCACTAAACTTGGTTTTGAAATATCAACATGTTTTTCCAAACTTTCATCAAATACAAAAACAAGATATACTTTAAAGCATAGTGTGTATGGATATGATCCACTACACAATCAAGATGAAATATCTAGTTTTTGACATAAAGCACTAAACATGGTTTTGGATATAAGATATGTAAACTTGAAATACAAGAACCAAATAGAATTTTGTCACAATGAAAATCTTTTCTTAACAAGAGAATCTTTTATGAAATGAAATTTTTATCATGAAAACAATTCTATTAAGAGTGTGTGTGTGATATGACTTGAGCAATCCACCAACTATTCTATCCTTTACATTTTATCTAAACAAAAACAAAATCTTATACCTAGACACAAGTCTTCATCTTCTTGAAGTCTTCACTTGAAGGCTTCTCATCTTCTTGACTTGGTCCAAATGCAATCCACCGAGCTCATCTCTAGATGTGTTCTTGATGCATAGGCTCGTGAATCGACCGGTGCTAGCTTCCAACTTGACATTTTATCCTTTGTTGAAGCTCCACACCTACTAAGATCTTGATAAGGAATCTGTCACTAATTAAACACAAGATCATTAGTAAACATAACTTCATGAGTTGATCATCATCAAAACTAGGGTGATAGGCCTTTGGGCCAACACACTAAGAGTGCCTCTGACTTTCAGAAGAGCGTCCATCGTAGGTTGAGTTTAACTGGTAGGAGTGCCTCTGTCCTTCAGGAGAGCATCCATCGTGGGTCTAGTTTGACCATTAGGAGCGGCTCTATCTTTTTGTCTTTCAGGGGAGCATCCAACGTGGGTCGAGTTTGACCATTAGGAGTGCCTCCGTCTTTCAGGAGCGTCCATCGTGGGTCGAGTTTGACCGTTAAGAGTGCCTCTTTCTTTCAGGAGAGCGTCTATCGTGGGTCAAGTTGACCATTACGAGCGCCTTTGTCTTCAGGAGAGAGTACATCGTAGGTCATAGCCATGAGATAAGTCGTCGAACGGAGTGATGGGGTGAGAGCCCAAGACGGGCCATCAGAGGATCTATCGAGGGAAGGACTTTGGACGCTACTGAATGCTTTTTGAGAAAGGAGAAGCCATAGTAAATCTTATCATTGAATGTATTTGAGCTTCATACAAAGTACCATTTTAAATGAAAAGAATTCCATTGCTTGTCAAGTATCTTCTCGTCTTAATCAGACCGTGTGTATGACCCTTTGCCCGCTCTAGCGACCACTGTTTACAGGCACTCGCAATTTGGTCTGAGCTTCTGGATGTTCTTTTCCTGAGTATTCTGGATGACGCGCTTCAGGATCAGGTCGCCGACTTGAAACTCACGGGCTTCACCCTCATGTGGTGTGAGGCCCAGATCTGTTGTTGGTAGGAAGCGATGAGGATTTGTGCTTGTTGTCGTTTTTCCTCCGACTGATCTTAAGCCAAGAGTAGTCGTGCAACATTTTGATCCCACTCGACCCCTTCTGTGTAGAGTGTTGGCATGCGTATATCGACGAGGATGATGGTCTCTATCCCATATGCTTGGGAGAACGGAGTTTCGCCTATCGGAATGCGCTTTGTGGTTCCCTCCTTCAATGTGCTTCTGAACTAACTCGATGATGTCCTCGATGCGAGGAATCTTTAGGTCTTGTGTGGTTCAGGAGACTCGGAGTGTGCGCCATCGCTGAGACTGTAGATCGCGCCTCCGACTGGTTTCGACATGAGCAGAGTGGTCGGGGGCAAGGTGATGACTGGTCATCCCGAGACTCTCCAGTCCCGGGTCATGAGAAAACTGGGACCTTCACAGGACCTCAAGTTGGCAAGGAGACGATTCAGGATGTGGTACGATGTGTCCCTCTCCATTGCGGCCTTCTCGCACTCACGAGCTGCTCGCTCGCGTTCGCGGGCCACCTTTGCCCGCTGCTAGTCCAATTGCTTCTGGAGGTTGTGAGCATTTGGAGGAGTTAGCCCTCGGAGGAAGTTGAGCCTCGTGTCAGTTGGCTCCCGCATCTAGTGAAGCGGTTGGGGACAAGTGCGCTTCCCCGACATCTTCGATGAGGACGTCAGGGTAGGTAGGAGGGGGTTGGCACCCCCTCATGCCTCTAGTGGCAATTGATTTACCTTTAAGGAGGCGACAACAACGGCTTTAAAGGAGCTTCTTCTCGGTGGAGCCATCTCCTTCGGACGAGACTTTTTAGGAAGGGATTAAAAAAGCTGAGATCTTGAGTGTGGACTCAAATATAAATCTCAATGAAAACACCAAATGTTGTGAAAAATTCTCCAAGAATTTTCCCACATGCACCAAAATGTAAAGACACACGCCGATGAGCAATCACAGCAAACATAGAGATTTGACGTGGAAACTCGCAAGGGAAAAATCATGGGACAGAAAGAGATTCTACTCTACTTCGAAAGAATTACAAGCAGAGGTGTGGTGCCCTGTGATTACCAGTGTGCTAGGGGTTTGATGGGGATATTCTGTCTCTTTTAACTTACCGCAAGTGCACGGTCGTTCAATGTAGCACTTGAGGGTCATCCACAATGACAGGTAGTTCTTACGGTTGCAACACTTCTTGGCGAATTGGGTGAAAAGTTGAGTGAAATTTCAAAACTACGCGTCTATCTAAGAAATCAAGTCAAGCACTTAAGATTGAATCCCCTAGATTAGCGTCAAGCGGTCAATTTTGGTCTCTAAACCGGTCTGTTGTCACTCACCAAATCTCTATTTCTAACAGGCAAATTAAGTCTAAATACTAGATCTAAGTACAGGGTATTATCCAGTTACATGATCCATCAAAGGTAAATTAACTAAATTAAACAAATATCATAAAGGCAACAAAACCCTAAGCATAGCCTGTCAAATACCTAGTTGCTCTAGAAATTAATTTCCTAAAAGTGGTAGGTCAATCGGTGTTAGATTAGAGATCTACTAGTTGACCACATGAGCATCTAGCCTAGGTTCTTCTCCCCTAAGTACTTGCAAGGAAGCTAGCTACTCATGATTAGATCGATAACAATATAAAGAAGCATGATTAAACTTCTAATATATAATTGCAACTAATAATTAATTAACAAAACTAAGTTAAACAATTAAACTATCAACTAAACTAAAAATAATTAACTACTTTATTTAAAAAAAAAAAAAAACTTACCTTAAAACGCAGCCCGCATGACATGTTGCTGCCCACTCACGCATGCAAGCCGCAAGCTCTTGTTGGCCCGGCGCGTCGCTATCAACCGCGTGGACAGAGAGGGAAACCCTCTCCCTTTCGATCTAGCCGAGGACACACATTGCCGCGCAGCACGACCCATCGCCGTTCCCTCTCCACGCACACAACACAAGCAGGATACCCCAGCCAATAATTTCACCCAAAAGCAATGGGATAGAGATTCAAAGTGTAATCGAAAACAATGCAGAACAAAAGAATACTGAAGATGAAAGTAAAATAATTTAATAAGAAAAATAATTGCAGCCCCCAGATTCCAGCCCCTTCGAAAAAAAACCTAAGAGATAACGAAGCTTTTTATAAGCTTTTACATGGATATTCTCACTCCAACATAATACTGCACTCTCTCTCTTTTACAACCCATCTCATAACATAGCAAAACATTAAGAGGAGTACAAATATCAAGGAGAAGGAAATCAATGTTTCCAACTCCAGATAAAAATTTGGAAAATTGGCTTTAGCTCTTTGAATTATCTAAACTTGCATTTCAGCTCTATTTAAATGTCACCAGCAGACTCTTTGATTTCTACAGATAGTTAGGTGGTCGAATCAGCAGAAACTCTCAACAATGAAGTTGTAGATCTTCGAATTCTCTTTCCATAGACATTTAGATGACCTCTTCTGGAGCCCTGTAACCAAAGTTATGACTAAAATACAACACACACGCTCAGAAGATAACCAACCCTCAATCATTACAAATTGCGTGATTTTACTTGATTTTTCTCTTTTTTCATTTTTAATCTTGTACCTGTTTACTGTAAAATCCACTAAAAGCACTCGAGTAGCATTATTTACATACAAAAATATAGATAAATGAGAGCAATAAATATTAAAATTCATGTCATAGGATTTTTTAGATTCAACCCTCTCGTTGAAGATAGTGAAATATTTATACACGACAAGTAATTTTGAATAATTTGGATAATTGTTTAA
>JAVJIF010019428.1:0-74741 GCA_038442645.1 Agave tequilana | reverse complement strand
TCGACTGGTAATATGGTTTAGTCGACTAAAACTGTGAAATCAGAAAGTTACGTTCAGAACAAATGGGTTAGTCGACTAGTCTCTAGGTCAAGTCGACTAATTCTGGGAAAACAGGATACAGAACAGATTTTATGGTGATTGTTTTGATGTCTAAAATATGATTTTTATGGCACCAATGTACATGAATGATCAACACAAGTAAACAAGGAAGTTGTCTAGTCTTGGTGAGTAAAGATACTCACTTGAACGGTTAATCGAGGCTTGACGAGTTCCGAAAAGATCGTGTCGATAAATATCACCAAATGATTCCACGGCGATACTACGGACGATCACAATCCAAAAGCAGTCGTTGCTTGAAAAGGAGATGAAGACCTTGTGGTGTTTTGGAGTTAGGGTTTGAGATGGAGAAGAAAAGGTGAAGGCTAATCTCTTGGTGAAGTGAAGAAAAGAGAAAAGATTTGTAAGGACAAGGATTTCTATAGGTTTTGATTTTTGTAAAGGGAATGCAAATAAAGAAATTGAGAGGGTTTTGTGCAAATAGGGGATGAGGTGTCTCCCTTGGCCAATGGTGGCCGCCATGAGAAAGAGAGAGAGAGAGATGTATTAATGAGGGGGGTTGGTGAGAATGTGTGGAGATGGAATTTTGGAAGAAAATGGAAATTTGGAAAATGGAATTTTTTGTGGGTTGTGAAGGAAGGAAAAGAAAATAGGGAAAAGGAAAAAGGAAAAGAATTGATAAATGAAGAGATTTTCTTGGTCTTGGAAAATGAAATACCGAAACACGGATCCTAGGTTCAAGTCAAGAATGTGGGAAAACATTTCGGAAAATACCGAAATCGTCCGAAATTTAAGTATTTCGGAACGACTCGTAATTTTCACCAAAAATCAATAATAATATATGAAGACCTATAGTGAAATCCGTTAGAAGAAATACTTTATAGTTTTAAGCTAAAATCCCGGAATCAGTTACCTACCGACTCCGAAAGAATTTTCATAAATTCATAAAATTCTCAGAAAAAGTATATAGATAAGAAATACGATTCTAAGAAATAAAGTCTAAAGGACTTTCTAGAAATTCCTAACTGTTTGTGAAATAAAAATACTGGAAGAAGTCTTCTACCGACTCCGGCAGAATTTGCATAAATTCGTAAAATCTTCAGAAAAAGTATTTAAGTAAGAAATATTATTCTAGGCAGAAATGTCTAAAGAATCTTCTAGAATTTCTAAACATTTTGTAAGATAAAAATTCGGGAATCGATCAGCGGCACTGGTCGACACCGGTTTGGAGAAATTCATTTAAATTCTAGAAAATTCCAGAAATTCTCATAAAATCTAATATTTTAGAAAATGATATTTGAAATTGAAATTGGTCAATTTACAGAAAGTAAATCGAAAAATACGATCGAAAAGCTGAATACGCATTAAGTACGTATTCCGGAAACAGGGTATTACAATCCACCCACCTTACAAAAATTTCGTCCTCGAAATTTCGTAAAGTGAAAGGTAACAGGAAAGGCAACAGATAGAGAAGGATCAGATGAAAGTAACAGTAGAATGCATAGAAGGAAAGAGTCTTACAAATCAAGATGTGAAGAGTTGAGGATAACGCTCTCGGATAACGTCCTCTCGTTCCCAAGTGGCCTCCCCTGGTGCATGCCTGTTCTAAGACACAATACTAATGGAATGGCTTGTTTTCTTCAGTGTCTTCATACTTCTATCCAATATGGCCATCGCTGCTCCTGATATGATAAATCTGGCTGTAGCTCTAGTTCGGAGTGATCCAGAATATGGCTATCATCCTTTACATACCTCCTCACTGAGATACGTGGAAAACATTGTGCACTCCGTCCAAAGAAGGCGGCAATGCCAATCTGTAAGACACATCTCCCACTCGCTCCAAAATCTCGAATGGGCCGATATATCTTGGACTCAGCTTTCCACGAACACCAAACCGGATGATTCCCTTGGTAGGTGATATCCTCAAGAATACATGATCTCCAACCTGGAATTCCAATGGCCTCCTCCGTGTGTCTGCCCAACTCTTCTGTCTGTCTCTGAGCTGCCCTGAGATGATCTCTGATAATCCTGACTTTCTCTGTGGTCTGAATCAGGATCTCGGGCCCCAATAGTCTCCTCTCACCGACTTCATCCAGCAAATCGGTGACCTGCACTTCCTTCCATATAAAGCCTCAAAGGGTGCCATCTTAATACTGGCCTGATAGCTGTTGTTGTAAGAAACTCAGCCAAGTGAAGATGATCTTCCCATGAACCCTTGAACTCAATTATGCAGCTCTAAGCATATCTTCGAGAATCTGGATGGTCCTCTCTGATTGTCCGTCTGTCTGAGGATGATAAGATGTACTGAACTTCAGACGAGTTCCCAGACTCTCTTGGAGACTCTCCCAGAAATGAGATCTGAATCTGGTATCTCTATCCGAAACAATACTCACTGGAACTCCATGCAGACGAACTATCTCCTTCATGTACTTGTCTGCTAGAACTTCCGTTGACTGACCCACCCTGAATGGTATGAAGTGAGCTGACTTGGTGAGGCGATCAATGATTACCCACACACATTATTACCCTTTGGACTACGAGGTAATGCTGTGACAAGTCATAGTGATGTGCTCCCACTTCCATTCAGTATGGCAAGGGATGTAGAAGTCCGGCTGATCTCTGATGCTCTATCTTTATCTGCTGGCACACCAGGCACTTAGCTACAAACTGAGCTATCTCCCTCTTCATGGCATTCCACCAAAAATGCTTCTTCAAGTCCTGATACATCTTGGTTCCCCCCGGGTGTATGGAATAAGCTGAACTGTGTGCTTCCTCCAAAATCTTCTGTCTGACTTCTCCTTGGGGAACACAAAGCCTGCTTCCAAAATACAAGCACCATCTGGATGGATACAGATATCAGTCCTCAATCCCCTCCACCTGAGCTCGAAATATCTGTAATCTGGGGGTCCTCCTTCTGAGCTTCCTTGATCTCATCAATCAATGATGACTGGATCTGCAAAGTCATGAGCTGTCCTGCCTTGTCACCTCCTCGAACTACCATCAAGTCCAATCTGATGAAGTCCTGAATCAACTCCTTCTGCTGAGTGATTTGGACTAGCACCCTGTTCTCTGGCATCCTGCTCAGTGCATCTGGAACTGTATTGACCTTGCCTGGATGATATTGCAAGCAATCAATATCATAGTCTGCCATAAGCTCCAGCCACCGCCTCTGCCTCATGTTCAACTCTTTCTGTGAGAAGATATACTTGAGGCTCTTGTGATCTGTATATATCAACACCTTATCTCCCAAAAGGTAGTGCCTCCAAATCTTCAAGGCAAATATCACAGCTGCCAACTCCAAGTCATGAGTTGGGTAATTCCTCTCATGAGTCTTCAGTTGCCTAGATGCATATGCTATGACATGATCATATTGCATAAGCACACATCCCAGGCCTTTTCCTGATGCATCACTGTAGATAACCATCCCTCCTCTTCCTGAGGGAGTCCTCAAGATTGGAGCTGAAATGAGTCTCTGCTTTAACTGCTCAAATGCTGCATCACATTCCTCAGTCCATATGTACCTTTCTCCTTTTCTGAGCCTGGTTAACGGGGCTGCAATCCTAGAGAAATCCTGGACAAAGCGTCTGTAATATCCGGCTAGTCCAAGAAAACTCTTAATCTCAGTCACCGTCCTCGGAACTGGCCAATCCTTCACTGCCTGGACTTTGCTAGGATCAACTGAAATTCCTTCTGCTGAAACAATGTGCCCAAGAAAGGCTATACTGTCCAACCAGAAATCACACTTGCTCCTCTTGGCATGAAGCTGCTCCTGCTGTAGAGTCTGCAACACAATCCTCAAGTGTTCTGCATGCTCCTTGTTGTTCTTTGAATAGATCAAGATGTCGTCTATGAAAACAACAACAAACTGATCCAAGTAGGGCGAGAACACTCGGTTCATCAAGTCCATGAAAACTGCAGGGGCATTGGTAACTCCGAAAGGCATTACTAGAAACTCATAGTGGCCATAACGGGTCCTGAATGCCGTCTTCGGAATATCCTCCTTCTTCACTCTCAGCTGATGGTAACCCGACTGTAAATCAATTTAGAGAACACACGGGCTCCATGAAGCTGATCAAATAGATCATCGATCCTGGGTAAGGGATACTTGTTCTTGATGGTGACCTTGTTCAATTCCCTATAATCAATACAAAGTCTCTTACCACCATCCTTCTTGTTGGCCAACAGGACTGGAGCTCCCCATGGTGAAGTACTCGGCCGAATCAATCCCTTATCCGAGTATTCCTGCAACTGCTTCTTCAGAATCTCTAACTCCGTCGGTGCCATTCTGTACGGAGCCTTGGATATAGGAGCTGCTCCTGGAACTGTATCAATGGAGAACTCAATTATCCTTTCCGGTGGCAATCCTGAAATCTCAGCAAACACTTCTGGGAATTCATCCCACACCGGCACCTTCTGCTTCTGAACCTCCGAAGTAATCATCTGAGTCTTTCCCCTAGTGGACTTCACTTCTCCACTAAACTGGAATTCAGTTGAAGGGGAATTCTGAAATTAATCTTCCTCTCCCTACAGTCAATCACTGCATAGTACTGACTGAGCCAAGTCATGCCTAAGATTACGTCGTACCCTTTGGTGTCTAGTACGAGCATATATATGGCCAAAATCTTGTCACATAATTCTACTGGACAATCAGTACAAACTCTAGAGGATATGACTACCCCTTCCCTGTACTTATCTCCCATTTGTGGTCTAATAACCTAACAGGTATAGAATGTAAAGCCACAAATGCTCTGAGATATAACAGTGGGATGCTCCTGAATCGAAGAGAGCGAGAACAGGTATTGAATGAACTCTGATGTTACCTGTTATCACCTCCTCTGAAGCCTCAGCCTCCTCTGCTGTCAGAGTATAAGCCTGACCTCTGCCACGCCCTGCTGCAGTCCTGACTCCTCTCTGGACTGGGCGAACAACATGCTGTGGAGGAAGGGGTAGAGCTCTCCTCATCACCGGTCCCTGGTTCCTCTGCCCAAGTGGCCCTGGTAGTACCCTCCGTCCATTCGGTCCTTGAAGTGCTGGCACTGCTTGACCGTTTATCCCCACTCTCCTGTGTGGACAAGCCTCTATGGAATGGTCTCTGGATCCACACACCAAGCACAGCCCATTTGCCCTCCGGCAATTTGGTCGAGTGTGCCCTGGTTTCTGACAATAGTTGCAGAAGGCAATAGGTTGGGCCGTCTGGTAAGGAGCTGGCCTGAAAGGTTGCCTCATCTGGACCTTTGCTGCTCTGTATGGGCCTCCTCTTCCCATTGGTACAAACGGCCTCTTCATGGCCTGATTCCTCATCTGGTTCTCTTGCTTCTTCTCTAACCACGCTCCACCTCTCGAGCTATGGTGAGAACCTCCGAGTAAGTCTTCAACTGCTGAGGCATTAGGAATACTTGTATATCCATCTGCAGGCCCTGCTGAAATCTGCTTGCCCGCTTCTCTTCATCTGTCACCATGTACGGGGCAAAACGACTCAGTCTAAGAAACTCCGCGGCATACTCGTCCACGGACTTGTTCCACTGCTGGAGTCTGATGAATTGCTCCTCCATATCTTTCTGAGCAGTAGCAGGGAAGAATCGGCTGTAAAAACTCTTGGAGAAGGCGTCCCAAGTGACGGGCTTCTCCAGTCTAGCCTCCTCTGCGAGCCACCAAGTTCGAGCTATGTCTTTCAGCTGAATCTTGGCGACCTCAACTTGGTTCTCCTTTGGAACACGGGCGGCGATCAGCAGATCTGTAGTGTCCGTCAACCATTGCTCAGCCTCCAATGGTTTCTCGCTCCCCGTGAATATAGTAGGCTGCAGTCTTCTGAAGTCCGAGACATTTCCCGGCCTCTGCTCCTTAGGAGCTGCTAACTCCTGCCTGAGGAGCTCGGTCTGCTGCTGCTGGTTTTCCATCATGGTCTGAATGACCTTTAGGATGTCAGCATTCTCTCCTCCTACGGGTCCATTCGGTACTTGCCCGATATTGTTACGACCCGATCGTCTCTCCATACCGAATTAGGAAAAGATAGCTGGAATTGGAAACAAATGGAAGGAGTTTAGGACACAAGGGAATGAATTAAGGAAGGAATCAAGAAGGACTTGATAACTCTGTACATTGTAGTTGGCATTCGCAAATTACTAGAATTTGCCACTTGATTGTACTTTTAGGTGTGAGAGCCTAAGCTCTGATACCAACCTGTAACGCCCCGATTCCACGGATACGGGGACGTCACTGCGACGTATATACGTAGGTCAGAAGATGCCCCCACGTATATACGCTAAGCATAAAAGTACAACAAGAATCAGAGTATAACACAAAGCGTGGTACATTCATATGCCAACTTACAAGAGACTAATACAAAGTTATACAAGATATGATAAACTATTACACTTTACAAGTGTCTTTATCATAACCGAGTCCAAAAAGAATAATATACAATATATACATCAAAATGCTCACGTGATGGATGGAGATCCCGTGAGTCAAAAGGAAAAGTCTGGCACGAGGGGGGCTGGGACTAGTCGGCCTGCTCACTAAGATAGGCTCGATCCTCTGTGGACGGTTCCACTTCGGTCCAAGCCTCAGAATCTGAATATGCAAATCCAAGGAATCAAGACATATAAACAATAAACAACTATAGCCAAGTGGCTAAGATACATGAATAAGAAAGATGGAACAATATAAGGAATATCAACTAACAAGTATGAAAAGCATGAAGAGACAAAGTTCTAATACAATAAATCTACAGTTAACGTCTTATTATTATTACTTATCTTACTGTGATATCTAGCTATGTGACCCAGCGTCCCAGGGCACATAGATCCATATCCTAGTAAATCAAGGTTGTTATTGGAAATCAGCGGTTGTATCGACGAACTATGTTTACAGTGGATCCCGTACATGCCCGGGATAACGGTCCAGGATTGTTCCGTTGCTTGGTGACGGAAGCCAGCCGCTAGGCCATTCAGGAGGGACTTATGTATGCCCTTATCATGATGGTACCAGTAATAGAGGGAGCAAGCACTCCCCTCGGTCCCCTGGAGGCCCACGGGTCAGACCGGAACATGAGTTGCACAACATTCCTAAAAACCACTGTAAACACGAACACATATCGATATCCGCATGTTTTCCCCCGACCCATGTGTAAGTTGGTCCATTTTATGCAAAAGTCAAGTGTATCATGCTTAGTTCAAGTGATGGCATGATAAGTGGTGATATTCACTATTTAACAAGTTATGGGGTGATAATGTACAATAACAAGTCATGAAGTAATATGAGGTAAGATTCATCAAGTAACATGTCATGTAATACCAGTTATGAAGCATGAACAGGAATAATATACCACACATGTATCAACAATAAGAACCAAATTCAGAACGGAATCAACTAAGTCAAACAGTCATAATTAGTCGACTAGGAGGAAAGATTAGTCGACTAATAGGGGTCTTAAGTCGACGAACAGTCTGAATTAGTCGACTAAAACTGGGAAACAGAGAGTTGGGTTTCTGTTTCAGGAAAGTTAGTCGACTAGAGTGAAATGTATAGTCGACTAACAGATACCTAAGTCGACTAATAGTGGGGCTAAGTCGACTAAAACTGTGATACAGAAAGTTAGGATTTATTCCAGGAAATATTAGTCGACTAGGTGAAAAATAGTAGTCGACTAGGGGTCTCAAGTCGGCTAATATCTAGGCTAAGTCGACTGGGGCCGAGAGTTGGTGTTTTCTGGTCCAAGGAAAGATTAGTCGACTAGGCTAAAAATGTAGTCGACTAGGGGGGTCTAGTCGACTGGTAATATGGTTTAGTCGACTAAAACTGTGAAATCAGAAAAGTTACGTTTCAGAACAAATGGGTTAGTCGACTAGTCTCTAGGTCAAGTCGACTAATTCTGGGAAAACAGGATACAGAACAGATTTTATGGTGATTGTTTGATGTCTAAAAATATGATTTTTATGGCACCAATGTACATGAATGATCAACACAAGTAAACAAGGAAGTTGTCTAGTCTTGGTGAGTAAAGATACTCACTTTGAACGGTTAAATCGAGGCTTGACGAGTTCCGAAAAGATCGTGTCGATAAATATCACCAAATGATTCCACGGCGATACTACGGACGATCACAATCCAAAAGCAGTCGTTGCTTGAAAAGGAGATGAAGACCTTGTGGTGTTTTGGAGTTAGGGTTTGAGATGGAGAAGAAAATGGTGAAGGCTAATCTCTTGGTGAAGTGAAGAAAAGAGAAAAGATTTGTAAAGGAAAGGATTTATATAGGTTTTGATTTTTGTAAAGGGAATGCAAATAAAGAAATTGAGAGGGGTTTTGTGCAAAATAGGGGAGATGAGGTGTCTCCCTTGGCCAATGGTGGCCGGCCATGAGAAAGAGAGAGAGAGAGATGTATTAAATGAGGGGGGTTGGTGAGAATGTGTGGAGATGGAATTTTGGAAGAAAATGGAAATTTGGAAAATGGAATTTTTTGTGGTTGTGAAGGAAGGAAAAGAAAATAGGGAAAAGGAAAAAGGAAAAGAATTGATAAATGAAGAGATTTTCTTGGTCTTGGAAAATGAAAATACCGGAAACACGGATTCCTAGGTTCAAGTCAAGAATGTGGGAAAACATTTCGGAAAATACCGAAATCGTCCGAAATTTAAGTATTTCGGAACGACTCGTAATTTTCACCAAAAATCAATAATAATATATGAAGACCTATAGTGAAATCGTTAGAAGAAATACTTTATAGTTTTAAAGCTAAAAATCCCGGAATCAGTTACCTACCGACTCCGAAAGAATTTTCATAAATTCATAAAATTCTCAGAAAAAGTATATAGATAAGAAATACGATTCTAAGAAATAAAGTCTAAAGGACTTTCTAGAAATTCCTAACTGTTTGTGAAATAAAATACTGGAAGAAGTCTTCTACCGACTCCGGCAGAATTTGCATAAATTCGTAAAATCTTCAGAAAAAGTATTTAAGTAAGAAATATTATTCTAGGCAGAAATGTCTAAAGAATCTTCTAGAATTTCTAAACAGTTTGTAAGATAAAAATTCGGGAATCGATCAGCGGCACTGGTCGACACCGGTTTGGAGAAATTCATTTAAATTCTAGAAAATTCCAGAAATTCTCATAAAATCTAATATTTTAGAAAATGATATTTGAAATTGAAATTGGTCAATTACAGAAAGTAAATCGAAAAATACGATCGAAAAGCTGAATACGCATTAAGTACGTATTCCGGAAACAGGGTATTACACCCCCCCCCCCCCCGCGGGGGGGGGGGGTTCACTGACCCCGTCCAACCCTCATAATGGCCTGACCGCGTAGGTCACCCACATAATACTCTGCATAGGGCGACAACCCGTCAAAGCAATAATTAGGCTCCCCAACTCCAATAATCTCTCACTTGGAGACTGATTATTGACACAGTAGTGGCACTTCATCTCTCTCTCGGACTCCATCAACTCTCAACTCTATAGTGAATTTGATGCTATTCAATTCCGGATCCTCAACCTTGAAGACCCACAAAGCTGAACAACGTTTCAGTTTCTCCACCGTGACCACCTTGGTCAATATGTCTGCAGGATTCTGACTTGCGTGTATCTTCTTCAGTGATAAGACACCATCCTTCAAGAATATGCGAATGAAGTGGTACCGCACATCAATACACTTGGTTCTGTTATGATAGACTGAATTATTGGTAAAATCTGTAGTATTCTGACTATCACTGTGCAGTGGGGGCCTCACTTGCACCATGTCGAGCTAACTATCCACCTCAAATATAATTTGTAAAATTATTTCACTGATCATGGAGTTAATTTAATGCCATTCATCATAAGTTTATCCTATGATTTTTTGTCATTTATACATTTTCTTGTTATCCTTTGAGAATCTCCATTTTGTATTATAAGATTTTCTTATTGATCCTTATTCACTAATATGTAGAAAAATATTTATAAGGAAAATGAACACCTCGCCATTTCTATTGATATTGCGTCCCTTCTGACATGAAATTTCCAGCACAAAATATCAGCATATAATAACTAAATAATTTATAATGGTATATCATCCCCTTGACATATTTCTACTTCAACCCTAAGTAGCATGTGAGAGATCTGAACCAAAATTTAGCGTATAAGTATGTTCCTTGTACGACTAATTACAGTACTATTAAGAGTTAGAGGTTAAACATAAAAATAAATTTGAACATTATTCTGAACCAATACTGTGTTGACCTTCTAAAGTGGTGCCAGCAAGTTCAAGATCTTGAAAAGAAATATGGGGATTCCTGAAGGTATACATATTATGTTGCATTTCCTGCAATTACATCATTACAGATTATTCTCTCCAAAAGTTACATAACATATTATCAAACACTAGTTCAAGTTCTTTATGAACATTCATTTTCTTTGTATCAGTCCTAAATAATTTCTGTATAATCTGAGCAAATATTAAACCAAATATGTCAATCTTTACAGTATCTCATCTAGCAAGAAGTCCCACATGTGGCAGGATTAACAACCTGAAATCTGCTTTATGTTGGTTATTCTGCTTAACAAGAATCAATCTGACAACTAATCAAGATCACTGAGATATCAACAATCTAATTGGCCAGGTCGGCAAATATCAGGTGGGAGGTTTTCCGTTCAATAGAACGTTCCTTAATTTAAGAACCACCTTTCAATTTCCTTCCTTGGTTAAAGCACCAATTAGACTGAATCCAAATCAGTCTCGATATACAGTAAAGTATATCCCCTGTATAAAGGACTTAATCCACTTATACAGTAATTTAGAGTGAGGTACGCTTAGAGCGAATCTCCTTAAGACAATTACGTCCCCCGCACCGGTGCTAACGGGATAATGGACGCTGGTCTCCCAAGATACAACACTCTTTCACGGTATTTGGATAGCACTACCAAATCACCGTACGGTCGAACCTTAGTCAACCAATACCTTCACAGGATTGTTGATGCAGCGGTACAAGGACAAATTTCAAACGAATATTTGCCTTTACTCTCTGGAGGAGCACCCACTGTTGAGGACGATGGAAGGTAGAAGAATATCTTTCTTCAGAAGTACCAGATTCAGACAACAATTCTTATAAAAGAATTTGTTAAATTTTCTGATTCCTCTTTCAGAACAATTTGGCAGAATCTCCTTTTAGGAAGTCGCTTCGGATTCCCACTTCACGCTGGAAGTCGCGGATTCCCACTTCAGGCTGGAAGCACAGTTCAGAACGTTAGAAGAACAGTTCAGAACTTTAGTAGAGAGAGAGAACTCTGTTGGAGTTTGGTGTGTCTGAGAATGAACTTCTGGAGCGCTATTTATAGCGCTCCGGAAGGGTATTCTCGTCCGCCAAAAGACAGCAGTTGCGACGGTTCTGACAGAACCGTCGTAACCGTTCAACCGCTTGGTCAGTTTTCCGACAGCGGTTGGCGAACGGTTCCGGATCCGCTCGCGGACACCCGTTGGCGGGCGGGCTGGAGCGGACTCGCGGACACACGGGCGGGCGGGATCTGTTCGGCCCATACCAGAGATCCGATTCAAAAAGAACCAGTCCAGGTAGGGAACCCAGACCCAGACCCAAGCCCAAGCCCGGACACGAGCCCGTGCCCGACCCCGGCGCCGGCGCCGGCCGGCCGCCGCCGCCAGCGGCGGCGCGCGCGCGCGCGCACGTACGTGCATAGTTCCCTCCTTTTCGCGCGCGAAAACTCCATGTACCCAAAGGGCACACCCTTTGTTCTCATTTTTCTCTATTTATACACCATAAGCTTCCATCACACGGCCAATGTGGGACTAAATGCTTGTAGCTTTCTTTAGTCCCATTTGGCTTTGAATTAGGCAATCTTTGGACTTGAATATCTCATTCATTCGAAGTCGGAATTGAACATGTGAATATACCACGTTCATCACCAATGGAAGGAGAACACACTCCAACCATCATCCAGTTGATTCGATCAACGGATCTCGCCATAATTCAATTCGAAGATTCATGTACATATTCTTCAATTCCAACAATCCCCCACAATGAATGAAGAATTCAAGGAAATGACACACAAAGAGACTGACTCTATTGTGAAAGGTACTTGAGAAAAGAAACTGCATAAGGATAGGTGAACTAGGTCTTGAACCTTCCATAGTGAAAGCTTTATCGGACTTACTGGCTAATCAGTGAACTAGATCTTGAACTGTTAGCCGTTAGTGTAAGCCAAGTCAACAAGCTTCACACAGTAACTTTCCAAATCAACTTTGGTTCTCGGTTGTGTCCGTTTTGGCCCTGGACATTCTTGGTTTCAGAGAGTATCTTTAGGGAATAACAGCCTCCATAGAAATTCCCAGAGAGCCGTCCCAACTCTATACTCACATAGGTGATGGACCTATTAAAAGTAGTCTACTCTACTCCACTTGTTTAGTAACAAGAATAGACATCATTAAAAGCGTTAAGCTTATCCTTAACCACTTGTTGAACAGCACTTATGTGCACCTTAGGAATGGATTGGAGTCAAGCTCCCAAGTGCTTACTTGCTGAGTCAATCATAACTAGTTTTTCCTCTTGAACTTAGTCCGTGGGATCTCCAGTCTCTAAGTGAGGTTTCCATTAAGCTGACTCGGTAAGGTTAGGCTTTTAGACCCATTCCCCTCGATGCGCAGTTTATACGCTCTCCACTTAAACCTTTAGTAAGCGGATCCGCTAAATATCCTTTGACGATACAAAGTCAATAGAGATAATTCCATTTGAGAGCAACTGCTTCACGGTATTATGTCTACGACGAATATGTCTAGACTTACCGTTGTATATAACATTTTGTGCCCTAGATATAGCTGCTTGATTATCACAGTGTATACATATAGCGGGCACTGGCTTTTGCCACAATGGTATATCTTCTAAGAATTGTCGAAGCCATTCTGCTTCTTCTCCAGTCTTATCTAAGGCTATGAATTCCGATTCCATAGTGGAACGGGCAATACAAGTTTGCTTAGAAGATTTTTATGATACCGCTGCTCCTGCTAGAGTAAATACGTATCCGCTAGTTGATTTTGATTCCTCAAAATCTGCAATCCAATTAGCATCACTGTATCCTTCCAGTACAGGTGGATACTTTCCATATCTCAAGGCATATTCCTTGGTATGTGATACGTAACCCAATACTCGTAGTAGAGCGGTCCAATGTAGATTACTAGGATTGCTAGTGTATCTACTTAACTTGCTTACAGCGTAAGCAATATCGGGTCTAGTGCAATTCATCAAATACATTAGACTTTCAATAATCTGAGAATACTCCAACTGGCGTATTCCAGTTCCTGTATTCTTATGAAGGTGGACGTGTGGGAGAAAAGGATTTGTATTCTCTTTTATCCCATGATCCTTGAATCTTTCTATCATCTTATCCACGTAGTGAGATTGAGATAGACTGATTCCATCTGGTGTTCTAGTAATATTAATTCCTAAAATTACATCAGCAACCCCCAGATCCTTCATATCAAAACTGTTGGATAACATTCTTTTAGTGGACTTAATAATCTCAATATTAGTCCCAAGTATCAACATGTCGTCTACATAAAGACAAACAATGATACATGCATTTCCAACTGTTTTCGTGTATACACACTTATCGCATTCATTGATAGTGAATCCATCTTTGATCATGACACTATCAAATTTCTCATGCCATTGTTTTGGAGCTTGCTTTAAACCGTATAAGGATTTTACCAATTTACACACCTTGTGTTCTTGGCCCTTGACTATAAATCCTTCAGGTTGCTCCATATATATTTCTTCATTTAATTCACCATTTAAGAATGCAGTCTTGACATCCATTTGATGGATATCTAAGTTGTGCAATACTGCAATTGCAATCAACATCCGAATGGATGTTAATCTTGTTACTGGTGAATATGTATCGAAGTAGTCAAGTCCTTCTTTTTGTCGATAACCCTTGGCTACTAATCTAGCCTTGTACTTATCGATATACCATCGGGTTTAAATTTTCGTTTGAAAATCCACTTACACCCAATTGGTTTACTGCCAGGAGGCAAGTTTACCAATTCCCAAGTATGATTACTTAGTATGGATTCTATTTCGCTATTTATACCTTCTTTCCACATTTGTGCTTCTGGGGTTGACATAGCCTCTTTAAATGTTTGAGGCTCGCTCTCAATAGCGTATGCTATGAAATCTGGACCAAAAGATTTTGAGATTCTAGATCTCTGACTTCTTCTTGGTTCAGTTTCCGCATTAACAATTGGTTCTTCGGGGCTTTCGTCCCTGAACGCCATCTCGTGTGTTCTTTTCCCAGAAGTCTTATCTGCTTTCCGTTTGTACGGAAAGATATCTTCAAAGAACACAGCATCTCGAGATTCGATAATCATGTTTATATGAATATCTGGTATTTCTGATTTATGAACCAGAAATCTGTAGGCACTACTATTCAAGGCATAGCCTATGAATACGCAGTCCATAGTTTTGCTCCCAACTTAGTCTTTTTAGGTAATGGTGCTAGCACCTTTGCTAGGCACCCCCACATTTTGAGGTAATGGTAGGAAGGTGTCCTTCCATGCCATAACTCGAATGGTATAAGACTAAGTTTCTTGTGGGGTACTCTATTTAGAATATGATTTGCAGTTAATAGAGCTTTCCCCCCACAAGTTCTGCGGAGCTCCAGAACTTACGAGCATGGAATTAACCATCTCCTTCAAAGTTCTGTTCTTCCGTTCAGCAATTCCATTCTGCTGAGGAGTGTATGGTGCTGTAGTTTGATGTATTAAACCAAAACTAGCACATAACTCACTAAAATCATTTGATTCATATTCTCCGCCTCTATCGGATTTTAGAATCTTGATTTTCTTGTTGAGTTGATTCTCAACTTCGGCTTTATATGTTGTAAACATATTTATTGCCTCATCCTTACTGTTTAAAAGATACACATAACAGTATCTTGTACAGTCATCTATAAAAGTAATGAAATACTTTTTACCGCCTCTAGTTGGCATAAACTTCAAGTCACATAGATCGCTATGAATTAACCCTAAAGGTTCTGTTTTTCGATCTATTGAGTGAAATGAATGTTTAGCCAACTGGCCTCAACACAAACCTCACACTTGCGAATTTCTTCCAAGTTGAGTTTAGGAATATATCCCAGATTAGATAAGTTCTTCAAAGACTTGTAATTTATATACCCTAATCTAGCATGCCACAAATTAGGAGACTCAAGCAAATAAACAGAAGAATTTATTTTATTGATTAGCTTTGGGTACAAATACACGGACTTTTTATCAACCACTGCAACATTGGCTTTAAAAAGTCCATCAACAAGATAGCCCTTACCCACATACATCCCTCCCTTAGTAAGTACAAATTTGTCGGATTCAAATACCATTCTAAATCCCTTCTTACTAAGTATTGATCCGGAGATCAAATTTTTGCGGATGTCTGGAACATGAAGGGCATCGTTAAGAGTAAGCTCTTTCCCCGATGTCCACTTCAGGATGACCTTGCCCTTTCCTTCAACCTTTGAGGAAGCTGAATTACCCATGAACAATTGCTCATCTTGCTCTAGCCTTTGATATTCTGAGAATAACAATTTCTCCGAGCAGATGTGCCAGGTAGCTCCAGTGTCTACCCACCAATCCTTGTTGTTGGTTGTCAGGTTTACTTCTGACACCACAGCTGAAAGACTTGGTGATTCATGGTTGGTCATGTTCGCCTGTGGGTGGCTCTTCTTATTCTTCTTAAGACGGCTGCGACATTCATTTGCTTTGTGACCTTCTTTGTTGCAGATGTAACAGGTCCCTTTGAAGCGCATGTTTCTGCCGTCTTGAGCCTTGCCTTTGTACCCCTGGGAAGGCTTCTTCCTCTTCAAGCTTTTGGAAGAAGACGCTTTCCCCTTTGAGTCCTCGATCACATTTGCTTTTGCTTCGTAGGAGTTCTTGCTGTCTCTCCACGCAGGTGGGAGCTTCTCCATAATTGTTGCAACCTGAAAAGTTTCAGGAAGAATCATACCTTCGGCCTCTATTTCGTGTAAGATAAGTTGAAACTCTTGCACCTGACTGATGACAGTCTTGCTATCCACCATTTTGTACTCCAAAAATCGTCCAACGACGAACTTCTTGGTACCAGCATCTTCAGTCTTGTACTTCTTGTCAAGACTGGCCCATAACTTCTTTGCCGTAGTGATAGGACTGTAGACATTATAAAGAGAGTCATCCAGTCCATTAAGTACATAATTTCGACAAAGGAAGTCACCTTGTGTCCAAACATCGACTGCAAGGACTGAATCCCGATCAGTTCCGGGTTCTGGTGGATCCTCCTGCAGGAATTTGGCCAGATGAAGAGTGGTCAAGTAGAAGAGCATCTTCTATTGCCACCTCTTGAACTCTGTGCCATCAAACTTTCCTGGCTTCTCCGGCTTCGGGTTAGGAAGTGGAGTAGGCATCAAACCTTGGAGCGGTATGTTTGTTGCCTTGCTGGAGGTATCTTGATTTGTCTCAGACATTTTCTGCAAGTTCAAGCAGAACAGAAGTAAGAAACGATAATTGTCTTAAGAAGTTGGTTATTCTGCTTAACAAGAATCAATCTAACAACTAATCAAGATCACTGAGATATCAACAATCTAATTGGCCAGGTCGGCAAATATCAGATGGGAGGTTTTCCGTTCAATTGAACGTTCCTTAATTTAAGAACCACCTTTCAATTTCCTTCCTTGGTTAAAGCACCAATTAGACTGAATCCAAGTCAGTCTCGATATACAGTAAAGTATATCCCCTGTATAAAGGACTTAATCCACTTATACAGTAATTTAGAGTGAGGTACGCTTAGAGCGAATCTCCTTAAGACAATTATGTCCCCCGCACCGGTGCTAACGGGATAATGGACGCTGGTCTCCCAAGATACAACACTCTTTCACGGTATTTGGATAGCACTACCAAATCACCGTACGGTCGAACCTTAGTCAACCAGTACCTTCACAGGATTGTTGATGCAGCGGTACAAGGACAAATTTCAAACGAATATTTGCCTTTACTCTCTGGAGGAGCACCCACTGTTGAGGACGATGGAAGGTAGAAGAATATCTTTCTTCAGAAGTACCAGATTCAGACAACAATTCTTATAAAAGAATCTGTTGAATTTTTGATTCCTCTTTCAGAACAATTTGGCAGAATCTCCTTTTAGGAAGTCGCTTCGGATTCCCACTTCACGCTGGAAGTCGCGGATTCCCACTTCAGGCTGGAAGCACAGTTCAGAACGTTGGAAGAACAGTTCAGAACTTTAGTAGAGAGAGAGAGAACTCTGTTGGAGTTTGGTGTGTCTGAGAATGAACTTCTGGAGCGCTATTTATAGCGCTCCGGAAGGGTATTCTCGTCCGCTAAAAGACAGCAGTTGCGACGGTTCCGACAGAACCGTCGCAACCGTTCAACCGCCCAACCGCTTGGTCGGTTTTCCGACAGCGGTTGGCGAACGGTTCCGGATCCGCTCGCGGACACCCGTTGGCGGGCGGGCTGGAGCGGACTCGCGGACACACGGGCGGGCTGGATCTGTTCGGCCCATACCTGAGATCCGATTCAAAAAGAACCAGTCCAAGTAGGGAACCCAGACCCAGACCCAGACCCAGACCCAGACCCAAGTCCAAGCCCGGATCCGAGCCCAAGCCCGACCCCGGCGCCGGCGCCGGCGCCGGCCGGCCGCCGCCGCCGCCGCCGCCAGCGGCGGCGCGCGCGCGCACACGTACGTACGTACGTGCATAGTTCCCTCCTTTTCGCGCGCGAAAACTCCATGTACCCAAAGGCACACCCTTTGTTCTCATTTTTCTCTATTTATTCACCATAAGCTTCTATCACACGGCCAATGTGGGACTAAATGCTTGTAGCTTTCTTTAGTCCCATTTGGCTTTGAATTAGGCAATCTTTGGACTTGAATATCTCATTCATTCGAAGTCGGAATTGAACATGTGAATATACCACGTTCATCACCAATGGAAGGAGAACACACTCCAACCATCATCCAGTTGATTTGATCAACGGATCTCGCCATAATTCAACTCGAAGATTCATGTACATATTCTTCAATTCCAACAATCCCCCACAATAAATGAAGAATTCAAGGAAATGACACACAAGAGACTGACTCTATTGTGAAAGGTACTTGAGAAAAGAAACTGCATAAGGATAGGTGAACTAGGTCTTGAACCTTCCTTAGTGAAAGCTTTATCGGACTTACTGGCTAATCAGTGAACTAGGTCTTGAACTGTTAGCCGTTAGTGTAAGCCAAGTCAACAAGCCTCACACAGTAACTTTCCAAATCAACTTTGGTTCTCGGTTGTGTCCGTTTTGGCCCTGGACATTCTTGGTTTCAGAGAGTATCTTTAGGGAATAACAGCCTCCATAGAAATTCCCAAAGAGCTGACCCAACTCTATACTCACATAGGTGATGGACCTATTAAGAGTAGTCTACTCTACTCCACTTGTTTAGTAAGAAGATATAGGCATCATTAAAAGCGTTAAGCTTATCCTTAAACCACTTGTAGAACAGCACTTATGTGCACCTTAGGAATGGATTGGAGTCAAGCTCCCAAGTGCATACTTGCTGAGTCAATCATAACTAGTTTTTCCTCTTGAACTTAGTCCGTGGGATCTCCAGTCGCTAAGTGAGGTTTCCATTAAGCTGACTCGGTAAGGTTAGGCTTTTAGACCCATTCCCCTCGATGCGCAGTTTATACGCTCTCCACTTAAACCTTTAGTAAGCGGATCCGCTAAATTATCCTTTGACGATACAAAGTCAATAGAGATAATTCCATTTGAGAGCAACTGCTTCACGGTATTATGTCTACGACGAATATGTCTAGACTTACCGTTGTATATAACATTTTGTGCCCTAGATATAGCTGCTTGATTATCACAGTGTATACATATAGCGGGCACTGGCTTTTGCCACAATGGTATATCTTCTAAGAATTGTCGAAGCCATTCTGCTTCTTCTCCAGCCTTATCTAAGGCTATGAATTCCGATTCCATAGTGGAACGGGCAATACAAGTTTGCTTAGAAGATTTCCATGATACCGCTGCTCCTGCTAGAGTAAATACGTATCCGCTAGTTGATTTTGATTCCTCAGAATCTGCAATCCAATTAGCATCACTGTATCCTCCCAGTACAGGTGGATACTTTCCATATCTCAAGGCATATTCCTTGGTATGTGATACGTAACCTAATACTCGTAGTAGAGCGGTCCAATGTAGATTACTAGGATTGCTAGTGTATCTACTTAACTTGCTTACAGCGTAAGCAATATCGGGTCTAGTGCAATTCATCAAATACATTAGACTTCCGATAATCTGAGAATACTCCAACTGGCGTATTCCAGTTCCTGTATTCTTATGAAGGTGGACGTGTGGGAGAAAAGGATTTGTATTCTCTTTTATCCCATGATCCTTGAATCTTTCTATCATCTTATCCACGTAGTGAGATTGAGATAGACTGATTCCATCTGGTGTTCTAGTAATTTTAATTCTTAAAATTATATCAGCAACCCCCAGATCCTTCATATCAAAACTGTTGGATAACATTCTTTTAGTGGACTTAATAATCTCAATATTAGTCCCAAGTATCAACATGTCGTCTACATAAAGACAAACAATGATACATGCATTTCCAACTGTTTTCGTGTATACACACTTATCGCATTCATTGATAGTGAATCCATCTTTGATCATGGCACTATCAAATTTCTCATGCCAATGTTTTGGAGCTTGCTTTAAACCGTATAAAGATTTTACCAATTTACACACCTTGTGTTCTTGACCCTTGACTATAAATCCTTCAGGTTGCTCCATATATATATTTCTTCATTTAATTCACCATTTAAGAATGCAGTCTTGACATCCATTTGATGGATATCTAAGTTGTGCAATACTGCAATTGCAATCAACATCCGAATGGATGTTATTCTTGTTACTGGTGAATATGTATCGAAGTAGTCAAGTCCTTCTTTTGTCGATAACCCTTGGCTACTAATCTAGCCTTGTACTTATCGATAGATCCATCGGGTTTTAATTTTCGTTTGAAAATCCACTTACACCCAATTGGTTTACTGCCAGGAGGCAAGTTTACCAATTCCCAAGTATGATTACTTAGTATGGATTCTATTTCGCTATTTATAGCTTCTTTCCACATTTGTGCTTCTGGGGTTGACATAGCCTCTTTAAATGTTTGAGGCTCGCTCTCAATAGCGTATGCTATGAAATCTGGACCAAAAGATTTTGAGATTCTAGATCTCTGACTTCTTCTTGGTTCAATTTCCGCATTTACAATTGGTTCCTCGGGGCTTTCGTCCCTGAACGCCATCTCGTGTGTTCTTTTCCCAGAAGTCTTATCTGCTTCCGTTTGTACGGAAAGATGTCTTCAAAGAACACAGCATCTCGAGATTCGATAATCATGTTTACATGAATATCAGGTATTTCTGATTTATGAACCAGAAATCTGTAGGCACTACTATTCAAGGCATAGCCTATAAATATGCAGTCCATAGTTTTTGCTCCCAACTTAGTCTTTTTAGGTAATGGTGCCAGCACCTTTGCAAGGCACCCCCACATTTTGAGATAATGGTAGGAAGGTATCCTTCCATGCCATAACTCAAATGGTATAAGACCAAGTTTCTTGTGGGTACTCTATTTAGAATATGATTTGCAGTTAATAGAGCTTCCCCCCACAAGTTCTGCGGAGCTCCAGAACTTACGAGCATGGAATTAACCATCTCCTTCAAAGTTCTGTTCTTCCGTTCAGTAATTCCATTCTGCTGAGGAGTGTATGGTGCTGTAGTTTGATGGATTATACCAAAACTCGCACATAACTCACTAAAATCATTTGATTCATATTCTCCGCCTCTATCGGATTTTAGAATCTTGATTTTCTTGTTGAGTTGATTCTCAACTTCGGCCTTATATGTTATAAACATATTTATTGCCTCATCCTTACTGTTTAAAAGATACACATAACAGTATCTTGTACAGTCATCGATAAAAGTAATGGAATACTTTTTACCGCCTCTAGTTGGTATAAACTTCAAGTCACATAGATCGCTATGAATTAACCCTAAAGGTTCTGTATTTCGATCTATTGAGTGAAATGAATTTTTAGCCAACTTGGCCTCAACACAAATCTCACACTTGCGAATTTCTTCCAAGTTGAGTTTAGGAATATATCCCAGATTAGACAAGTTCTTCAAAGACTTGTAATTTACATGCCCTAATCTAGCATGTCACAAAATAGGAGACTCAAGCAAATAAACAGAAGATTTTTCTTTATTTATAAGCTTTGGGTACAAATACACAGACTTTTTATCTATCACTGCAACATTGGCTTTAAAAAGTCCATCAACAAGATAACCCTTTCCCACATACATCCCTCCCTTAGTAAGTACAAATTTATCGGATTCAAAAACCATTTTAAATCCTTTCTTACTAAGTATTGATCCGGAGATCAAATTCTTGCGGATGTCTGGAACATGAAGCACATCGTTAAGAGTAAGCTCTTTCCCCGATGTCCACTTCAGGATGACCTTACCCTTTCCTTCAACCTTTGAGACGGCTGAATTCCCCATGAATAGTTGCTCATCTTGCTCTAGTATTTGATATTCTGAGAATAACAATTTCTCCGAGCAGATGTGCCGAGTAGCTCCCGTGTCTACCCACCAATCCTTATTGTTGGTTGTCAGATTCACTTCTGACACCACAGCTGAAAGGCTTGGAGACTCATGGTCGGTCAAGTTTGCCTGTGGGTGGCTTTTCTTGTTCTTTTTGAGACGGCTGCGACATTCATTCGCCTTATGCCCCTCTTTGTTGCAGATGTAGCAGGTTCCCTTGAAGCGCATGTTCTTGCCTTCTTGGACCCTGCCTTTGTACCCCTGGGAAGTCTTCTTCCGCTTTAAGCCTTTGGAAGTAGACGCTTTCCCCTTTGAGTCTTCGATCACATTGGCTTTTGCTTCGTAGGAGTTCTTACTGCTCCTTTTCTCGGACTTTCTATTGTCCTCCTCAATTCGAAGCCTCACAATGAGATCTTCCAACTTCAACTCCTTTCGCTTGTGCTTAAGGTAGTTCTTGAAATCTCTCCACGCAGGTGGGAGTTTCTCCACGATAGTAGCAACCTGAAAATTTTCAGGTAGGATCATACCTTCGGCTTCTATCTCGTGCAAGATAAGTTGGAACTCTTGCACCTGACTGATTACAGTCTTGCTGTCCACCATTTTGTACTCTAGAAATCGTCCTACGACGAACTTCTTGGTACCAGCATCTTCAGTCTTGTACTTCTTGTCAAGACTGGCCCATAACTTCTTTGCCGTTGTGATAGGACTGTAGACATTGTAAAGAGAGTCATCCAGTCCATTTAAAACATAATTTCGACAAAGGAAGTCACATTGAGTCCATGCATCAGTTGCAGGCTCTGGTGGATTTTCCTCCAGAAATCTGGCCAGATGAAGAGTGGTCAAGTAGAAGATCATCTTCTGTTGCCACCTCTTGAATTCTGTGCCATCAAATTTTCCTGGCTTCTCCGGCTTCGGGTTAGGAAGTGGAGTAGGCATCAATGCTTGTAGCATGTTTGGTGCCTTACTTGAGCTATCTTGATTTGTCTCAGACATCTTCTGCAAGTTCAAGCAGAACAGAAGTAAGAAACGATAATTGTCTTAAGAATGTTGGGTATTCTCCTTAACAAGAATCAATCTGACAACTAATCAAGATCACTGAGATATCAACAATCTAATTGGCCAGGTCGGCAAATATCAGGTGGGAGGTTTTCCGTTCAATAGAACGTTCCTTAATTTAAGAACCACTTTTCAATTTCCTTCCTTGGTTTAAGCACCAATTAGACTGAATCCAAGTCAGTCTCGATATATTGTAAAGTATATCCCCTGTATAAAGGACTTAATCCACTTATACAGTATCACTTAGACTGAATCTAAGTCAATCTCGATATACTGTAAAGTATATCCCCTGTATAAAGAACTTAATCCACTTATACAGTATTTAGAGTGAGGTACGCTTAAAGCGAATCTCCTTAAGACAATTACGTCCCCCGCACCGGTGCTAACGGGATAATGGACGCTGGTCTCCCAAGATACAACACTCTTTCACGGTATTTGGATAGCACTACCAAATCACCGTACGGTCGAACCGTAGTCAACCAGTACCTTCCACAGGATCGTTGAAGCAGCGTACAAGGACAAATTTTGAATGAATATTTGCCCCTTACTTTGGAGTAGCACCCACTGTTGAGGACGATGGAAGGTTGAAGAATATTCTTCTTCAGAAGTCTTAGATTCAGACAACAATTCTATAAAAGAATCTGTTGAATTTTCTAAGCCTTCTTTCAGAACGAATTTTGCAGAATCTCCGTTGGAAGTCGCTTCGGAAACCGAGTTACGGATTTCCCACTTCCCTTTTGGAAGTCACTTCAGAACTCTACTTCCCAGTTCAGAACGCAGAAAAAATTGAAGTGTTCAGAACTCAGAGAAGAGAAGTGTTTGTTCTTGGTGTGATTGGTGTGTCTTTCAATTGAGAATTGGAGCCCTTTATATAGCCTTTAGGAGGGGCCAACAGGTTCGAATCTGAGGAAAGGCTGCAACTTTCAACCCAACAGTCACAACTGTTGGCTGCCCAACTGACACACCTAACAGTCACAACTGTTGGCAGTCCAACAGTCGCAACTGTTGGCATTCCAACAGTTTAGTCCCATTTAGCTTTGAATTAGGCAATCTCTAGACTTGAATATCTCATTCATTCGAAGTCAGAATTGAACATGTGAATATACCACGTTCATCCCCAATGGAAGGAGAACACACTCCAACCATCATCCAATTGATTCGATCAACGGATCTCGCCATAATTCAACTCGAAGATTCATACTTATATTCTTCAATTGCTCCGGCTCCGGCACCGGCGCCGGCGCCGGCCGGCCGGCCGGCCGCCGCCGCCAGCGGCGGCGCGCGTGCGCGCACGTACGTATGTACGTGCATAGTTCCCTCCTTTTCGCGCGCGAAAACTCCAAGTACCCAAAGGGCACACCCTTTGTTCTCATTTTCCTCTATTTATACCCCATGAGCTTCCATCACATGGCCAATGTGGGACTAAATGCATGTAGCTAACTTTAGTCCCTTTTGGCTTTGAAATAGGCAATCTCTAGACTTGAATATCTCATTCATTCGAAGTCAGAATTGAACATGTGAATATACCACGTTCATCCCCAATGGAAGGAGAACACACTCCAACCATCATCCAATTGATTCGATCAACGGATCTCGCCATAATTCAACTCGAAGATTCATACTTATATTCTTCAATTCCAACAAAAACAACTAGATCTCCCTTCATTTAATCTGTGCACCATATTGTTTGCCACAAACAACTTCGGAAAGCTAATAAGCTTGGCGAGGGTGGATTTGGCACTGTTTACAAGGTAAGCGTACACAATATAATTTAGTCATTTTCTTTTGGACAATCTAAATCTGTATCCAGTAGGATCCTTCGGCTTAATCTTTTGCAAACCTTGTGATGAGGGGCTTCACGCCATTGAGACGATTCGACCGAGTCTATTCGAGATCCAGAAAATAGTGTGCCGTATTTCTTTGATTTTAGCTATTTTATTGTTTAGTTATTTGCTTTTAGTAGTATTTCTTTTATGTGGGTTTTTAGTACCACATTGGTTATTTCTTAGAAATATTTTTTTGTAAAGTCTATAAAAAGGTCCCAAGACTTCTCTTTAGATTAAATGATTAAAATTTTCACAATTTTTTCAGTTAAATTCTTGAGTTTCTTTGCTCCTGAGTTTTGGGTCCGAAGCCCGTGTAAGGAGTGTGAAACCCAAAACTCTATCTTGTTTTCTAATTTTAAAGTTTAAACTATAGTTCCTATTTGAAAGTGATTGCGATCCAAGTTGTGTTATATCACCTTGTCTGCTCTAATTGACCCCCACATCCAGATATCTAACCTAGAATGTGTAAATTTTGAAGTTGTAGTCAATTGCATAACCATTTTGGTGTGTGTAGCCAATTAGGTTCATGCAGAATCTCCCTCTTGCGTTTAGTTTCCTGTTTAGGGATGTGCATCAAATTCCTAGGGTGTTGGCATCAGGTTAGCTTCAAGTCAGAAATTTTTGGATGATCCATCAGCCTTCTCAACTCTTACTACACATAAGCAACTTACTTTTTGTTGTGAATTCAGGGTATCGTCCTCACGACCGGATCGACTGGGGTAGCGTAGCGAAAACAAATCACAAGATCTAGTAAGACAACATGAAGAAAAGAAGAAGAAGATATTTCAAAATATATAGAAAGCCAACATATAATATAACGTGGTTCCACCGATCAAACAGATCATGTGTACATCTACGGAAGAAGAGGAGAGAAATTTTATTAAAACTTTGGAGAGTACAATAAGAAGTATTTACACCTCATGTGATAGGTAGTAAAAAATGCATATTTATCACTACATTTACTATCATATTTCCCTATTTATTCCTATAATTATGCACTATTACTAATGTTTTATTATTTAATGTGTGCAGGCCTTGAGTAATTATTTAAATAAAAGAATAAAGCCTAAATGAAGCCCAGAAGCCCCAAAAAGCCAATGTGCAAGCCCATGTGCAAAAGTTACAATTACTAAAAGAAGAGGAAAGGGATGGACTTCTACTAAACCCTAATTGCTTGCAGGACAAGGCTATAGATAAGGGGAGAAGAGTGCAAAGATAACAAAATCGTTTTAAAAGATTTGGATTTAGGGTAACTTGCTTCCCAAGTTATCCTGAATTTTCAAAATAAAGAGTCGGTATGTCAAATCTAGCAGGATATACCCAGATGGACGGCCAGAGGAGGTCATGCGAGAAAACGCGTGGCCAGATGCCACACAATGGCCGCGGAAACGCGGCCATAGCCGCGTTTCCGCGGCAATACAGATGAGGTTGGCCACCTGTTTTCGTAGGGGAGTTGTACCAGGACTCTACTTCTTCCATCTCCTATAAATACCCCTGCAGAGCAACATAGAAGGGGGTGCAGAAACGAACTTAGGGTTTTTCTTAGGCTAATTTTTAGATTGTAACCTAGGTTTTTATTTTCTTCATGTAATTTTTGTTTTATTATGTAACTGAGAGGAGAGGATACTTTCATGGAGAAAGGAGATCAAGCTTGTACTGAGGTGACATCGGTGTAAGTAAATCTTTTCTTCCATTGTTAATTGAATCAATTCGAAGTTTTTGTTTCTTCTATTCTTGTTTTATTTTTGTCTTCCTCTTTTGTGTTTGTGGATCCAAATGAAACCATTAGCCTCGAAGTTGCCTTCTCCTTACAAGTGTCGTTGATGGCTTATGAAGATTAACATCCATTTCTATGGTAGTATAGCTCGCCCTTTTATTTCATAGTGTAGATCGGGAATGGGAAAGATCTCATATTTCATGCTTCGCTCGCCTTCAAAGAAAGGTACATCTTCAATACGGGTCAAAGGTAAGCAGACGCCGAAGAGGTAAGTATGTTTTTAGTTTTTAGTTTTCTTTCTTTTAATTTTAGTGTAAATTACCAACACGACAATATTCCCAATCTCTTTCACTCTTTTTCATTGTAAATATCATTATAAATATCATTGTAACCTAAAAGAGAACTTACTTAACAAGCTTCCATCGCTAGTCCCTCCCTGTGGATCACGACCCGCATAGCCACTTGCTATAGCGGTAGAATTGAGCACCCTGCACTATTGTTTTAAAAATTCTGAAATTATGTATTCTTGTGTGCAGGAAAACCTCAATTAAATTTTGGCGCCGTTGCCAGGGAGGGACGGTAAGTATTCTCTAAAAAAAACTAATTACTGATTTATTTATTATTTTTTATTTGCAGGATCAGAGAACAGAAAATATAACTGCAGCAAGTGACATATAGCAACTCTATGCCTCTGCCCTCGAAGGCAGAGCAGCAGAGCCTACTACAGAGCCGCGCAACCACGACAATAGCCGCGTTTCTGCGGCCTGAGTAGTGAACTACTCACTAAGTTTTCTACAGGTTGCTGGAAAGTTAAAGTTAGACTTGCTGTTCTGTTAATTTTTCTCTGTAATCACCCTGCACACTGCTAATTAATTAACAGTAACCTATTTGTTGAAAAAAAATAAAAAAATTAGACTCTTGCATATAGGCACGCGTCTATTTAATTTTTAATTTCTGTTGAAGAGTGCTGGAGACAAGGTACGTTTGCATTGCATATAGACTAGGAAGCACCCTTGATTGATTTACTGCTTTTGAGTGAATATTTGTCTATTACTTTACACGTGCACTAAATTGACTTAAGGGCTTGTCCTATAAATAAGATAAGGTGGAGATTTCATCACCCTTCCTTGGCCCACAAACAATCTCCTCACTCACTAACTCAAGCCTAACTAAAAATGAGTAGACGTTGGCCCTAGGGACATCTCGGACTTAATTAGGAGATTATCATAAGGGGGAACAGTGTTGGAATTTGACTCCTGCCAAATGAGTGTCTAGGAAGGGGATTGAGGGCCGAAAACCCGAAGGTTGGTGGTTATTTAATTAAGAAACGTCTTTGACAGAAAACCTTCCACCAATCTTGCCCTGACCTGACTGATTAGCTTGTGGTCAAAGTCTGCATTCTACCTCCCGTGGACAGTCTAACCAGTTAGGAGTCGTCTAGGTCATAGGTCTACCCTAACTTAGGTTAGAATTTTTTCTTTTTTGTTTGCTTATTTGTTTGTTTTTTGTTTGTGTTTTATTGTGTGATATGGCTTATAACAACAATTTTTTCAATTTTAATAATAATCCATATTACACACCAACCTCTTTTTCGGATATTACCAACCCGGCACATCCTAACTTTAACCAACCTAGTGTGCCAGAGTGGTCTTATCCGAATGAATATAACCCATGCCCCCCATCTTACGACCATAATTTTCACAACAATTTTAACTCTTCACAGAGTCCATGGGGATTCGCCTCCCCCGAGTCAAATTTTTAACCAACTTGTCCTCCTTATCCACCTTGTCCACAATATTTCCAAGATTCATACCCGGTTCCACCAGTTCAAAACAAAAAACCATCAATCTTGGAAATGATGAAAATGAGTATGCATGAGTCCAAGCAACAATCACCATCAATCTTGGACATGATGATGCGTGAGTCCAAGCAACAATCACAGAATCTGATCGACTCACAATTTCATCACGAGTGTCACAACAACACTTCATCTTTTCAAGTCCAATCACAACAAAATGATGCACCAATCGACTATGAAAAGATACTTGAAGCCATGACTCAGGCCAGAATCGCTCGTGATCATGAAATAGATATGATGGTTCAAACTTTACGTTCTCACCGTTCGGCCATTTCTGATGTCGCTAACCATTCTGTTAGAGCCGAAGAGTCAAGTTGCTTTGGAAAACAAGATTCTATTTCAGTACAATCATTTGAACTTGCCCAAACTCCAATTTTTGAAAATAACATTGACAGTTTGGCAAGTTATTCATTTCCTGAAATAGAACTTGAGAATGACTATGATCCTGATCCTCAACTTGGTTATTCAATTCTACTTCCTGATTCAATAATGACTCCGGTGTCTTCACCTGATTTCAATACTTTTCCCGGGTCAACATTGGATCCTGTGCCAATTCAAAATGAAATTGAATCACCCATCATTGATGATCATCATATTGAACTTGACCAATTTCATACTTTTGAAAGTCCCATTGACAAATTGGTCAGTTCTCATTTTTATGATATTGAACTCAATGAGATATGTGACCTAGATTCTCAAATTTGTGATCCAGTTCAAATTCTCGAATCAATATTGACTCATGTTTTGCTACCCGATTTGAGTAATATTTTCGAGTCAGTTTTGATTCTCACACCTGTCATTCTTGAACTTGAATCACCAATATTAAGTCATATTCCATTGCGGGAAAATGATTGTGGACTTGAGTTTCAACTTCTTAATTTGGACCCACTTCTTGAACCAAGCTCGACTCCTGAACCATTACTTGATTTAAGTTACTTTCCTGAGTCGGTATTCGTTCCTGTACTTCTTAAGTCCAAGTCAATCATTCCATCTTTTCACACTCCATTTTGGGACAAGGCGGTTGACACAATTGACTCTGAAAATAATAATGAAATTTGGAAATTAGATGGGGTGGAATTTTTAATAAAAAATGTTCATACATACATCATTTTAGTGGGTTATACAAGAGAGATTTCTGGTGGGTTCCTTCGAATTCTACGAAAATTCGATAGGGCCGCATTTTGTGGACCAATTAGACCACCACCGGAACCACCACCTTAAGGTAATATTTTCTTTCTCTTTCTTTTTTTTATGCATACATGCATTCATTCATACATTGAGGACAATGCATGAGATAGTTGTGGGGGAGGATTTACTAACATACTAACATAGGTAGATACTAAAAAAAAAGGGACAATATTTTGACTTATCTTTGAAAGAAATCTAAGTTAGTCTTAAGAATTAGGAAAATCATGATTAGAATTTCTAAAAACTTGGTCAAAATAAATAAATTGTTGAATTTTTAGGTATAGGAAGAAAAATTGAATAAGTAATTAGTCTTGATTTTTACCTTAATGAAATGTACATACCTAATACATTTCCACATCTAGGATTCTAAGACAAAGACTCTTGTGCCCTATAAAAAAATAATACTAAAAAAAATTTTAAAAAAAGAAAAAACAAAGAAATTCACTAATTAAGCTGGATACATGTGCCTTAAGAAGCATAAGTATTCACGTCTAAAGATGATTTTATAAATAAAGTCCTTAGTTTTGTGGCCTAGTTCACTCGAATCCTTAAGTCCGTGGGGTGTTTTCTCACCCGGTGCCCTAAAACCAACCAATTTGGGTGCCACCGACTTTAAGTTCGCTACATGGGTGGATTAGAAAGCCTAAGAAAACTAAGAAATATTACTTATATATGTACTAACACATCTAATAGTCAATTAGTTAGGTATGAGGGCCTCAAGAAGCCTTGATACTTATACGAAAGAAAATTAGATGAGTTATACATATTAAAAAAAAGAGAAAATAATAATAAAGAGGCATGAGAGTCCAAGTTAAAGAATTCCTAATAAAGATTCACAAGGATGCATATGACTTAGGGTAACGGAAGAGACTATACAAAAATTCAATTTTGATTCTTATCTAAAATGGAAAACAATTTATTATATAAAGACTAGGTTTAAGAATGAATAAAAATGATAATCCTAAAACTTATGGATTACTTAGTCTCTTCAAACATATTTCAAATATTTTCCTTTTTATGGATTTTGTGGGTGTAATCCGCTGAAAACCCTCACGAGACAACACTCGTCCTCTAGGGTAACCTAGAGGTTTAACGGCTTGTTGCACATGCTAAGTGCAACCGTGATTCCTACGAAAGTGAGTTAGGATAGATTAGTTTTTTTTTTCTTTTTGATTTTTACTCGAGGACGAGTAAAAAGATAAGTGTGGGGGGTGTGATAGGTAGTAAAAAATGCATATTTATCACTACATTTACTATCATATTTCCCTATTTATTCCTATAATTATGCACTATTACTAATGTTTTATTATTTAATGTGTGCAGGCCTTGAGTAATTATTTAAATAAAAGAATAAAGTCTAAATGAAGCCCAGAAGCCCAAAAAAGCCCATGTGCAAGCCCATGTGCAAAAGTTACAATTACTAAAAGAAGAGGAAAGGGATGGACTTCTACTCAACCCTAATTGCTTGCAGGACAAGGCTATAGATAAGGGGAGAAGAGCGCAAAGATAACAAAATCGTTTTAAAAGATTTGGATTTAGGGTAACTTGCTTCTCAAGTTATCCCAAATTTTCAAAATAAAGAGTTGGTATGCCAAATCTAGCAGGATATACCCAGATGGACGGACCAGCGGAGGCCACGTGAGAAAACGCTGAAAACACCTAGAGGGGGGGTGAATAGGTGTAAATGCTAATCTAACAATCTTTTTAAAACAAGTATGAATGTATGATGCAGCGATCTCTCAAAACAAGACTAGAAGCCGGATACTCGGTGAAGGGCTCTGAACTCCTTCCTCGTGATTCCTCTAGATAAGAGTTAGAGGTGCGTATTGCAATCTTATTGTATGAGAATTGATCGACAAGTTAGCAAGAAATGAATTGGAAGCAATAATGAAATGCACACAGGATATATCACAAGAAATGAAAGCAATAACACAAGCTAAAAGTAAAGAGCAATAGAGAGCAAGAACAAAAGCAATCGCAAACACAAAGTATTTGTTTCGAGGTTCGAGCCACCGCTTTACTCCCCGCCTTCACCGCCGTGAAGGGTTTCCACTATCCACCGAGAACTTTACAAGGTCTACCAAAGACCGGAGTACCGAACTCCACCACTTACAAGCCTCTACCGAAGAGGTATCTTAACAAGAACAAGAAGGAACAAGTAGCCAAGTGATCACCAAAAGGATCACAAACTTCTTATAAACTTCTCTTTACAACTTCCTTATAGAGTGAGGAGGGAATTTTTGGCTCTAGAAGTGTAGTGAGAAAAACAAACTCAGTTGTAAATAAAAATTGCTTGCAAACACAACTGAAAAACAATAGCCAAGAAAACACAAGAGAATTAAGAGCTTTAAAACTTTTTCTTTCTTTTGAAAACTTGAAAACTAGGTATGTTTCTTGGTGTTTTTACAAGAGACCAATCCTCTCTATTTATAGGGCGAGGAGGGGATTAAAACATGATTTAATTAAGTTTATATGGTCCAAAATAAGTCCCCAAAAGATCAGGAATTTCTGCCACACAAAAAGCTAACAAAATCAGAATTCAGAAAATCACCAAAGAGGAAAGAGCCGTTGGGGCTCCAGGCAGGCTGTCGGTCGACCGACAGCCCATCTGGCATATAGCCGTTGGCCGCGGTCGACCGGTCGGTCGACCGGCCGCAAAGGGCAAACACAGATGTGAACTGGCGGTCGACCAGCCCGGTCGACCGACAAAAAACAGAGAGCAAGTTGTTTTAGGTCGGTCGACCGGTCGGTCGACCGACAGACTTGCACAAGCGTGCACGTCCTAGACACAGGACGCGGTCTACCGGGCGGCCGACCGGCCTGGCCTGGAATAGGTCCGGTCGACCGCCAGGCCTGAAACAGATTTTGAAGTAGGATTTTTCTAGACTTGGGAAAATTTTCAAAATAATTTTGTAGGAAAATATGGCTAAGTATCATGCTGAAAAGATAGATATATATGATATAAACAAGATATAAAATTTGTAAAAATTTGAGTCATGTATATTTATCAAGACATGAACTTAAAACAAATACCAAAAATAAAAATTGTATTTTAAAAATGTGTGTGTGTTCTAGAGCCAATTTACCACAACCTCAAACTTTAACAAACTAAATCTTATATAGGTTCTAGGTGACTACAAAGTCTTCAAGTGGGCTTCTCCATATGATCTTGCAAGCTTGATTTTTGAACCCGAAATGAACCGACTTGAGTCAAAACAACCTTCCTTTAGGGAAGAAAACTCCATGAATCTTTAGAACCCTGAAACACACTTAAACAATAAACATGATTAGTACAAATAACTATATATGTTTTGGAATCATCAAAACTTAATAAAACGGGTGATTGTAACCTTGGGCCAACAATCTCCCCCTTTTTGATGATGACAAAACATATAAGTTATTTTATAAAAGAGCTTGGAAGCTCCCCCTCAAATTATGCTATGTATAAAAGAATGACTATGTATACATAAAACAAAAACACAATGCACAAAAAACTAAAACTCAAAATGCATCAAACCAAACTAAACTTTTTCTCCCCCTTTTTGTCATACATCAAAAAGGGTAAACATAGTTAAAAATATTTTCTTCTTGAATCCAAAATACAAACATTCAACTCACCACAAATAAAGAAAAATTTAGCATAGTCTAATGGTTTTGTAAAAATATCGGCAAGTTGAAAATCGGTAGAAACATAATCAATATCAATATCACCTTTCTCATAATGATCTCTAAGAAAGTGATACCGAATGTCAATATGCTTAGTTTTACTATGTTAATTTGTATTTTTAGTCATATGAATAGTACTAGTATTATCACAAAATATTTTAATATGATCAAAATGCAAATAATAGTCAAGGAGAGTATGTTTCATCCAAAGAACTTGTGCACAACAAGCTCCGGCCGCAACATACTCCACCTCGGCGGTTGAAAGGGCTACCAAATTTTGCTTTTTGGAAGACCAAGAAATAAGACAATTACCAAGAAATTAACATGTTCCACTTGTACTCTTCCTATCTACCCTACAACCCGCATAGTCGGCATCTGAAAAACTCTTCATATCAAAATTTTCGATTTTCGGATACCACAAACCCATTTCAATTGTGCCCTTAAGGTATCTAATTATGCATTTTACCGCAACTAAATGGGACTCTTTAGGACACGATTGAAAATGAGCACAAAGAAAAACCGAAAATATAATATCCGGCCTACTAGCCGTTAAATACAACAAACTACCAATCATGCTACGATAAAGCTTAATATCTACACTTTTACCTTGTTCATCCTTGTCAAGCTAGGTGGTTGTTGCTATGGGAGTTTTGCTAGTTCTAGCTCCTTCAAGCCCGAATCTCTTGATAAGTTCCTTTGTGTACTTTACTTGATTGAAGAAGATCCCATCCTTTCTTTGCTTGATTTGGAGACCAAGGAAATAGTTGAGCTTGTTGACACTTAAAAAAGACAAGATTCTTATTGGTCCGAACAATGTCTAAACTTGTTGACATTTACAAAAGACAAGTGACAGACGAGCTGAAGACCTGTTTTCACCCATCTCCGAGGGACAGGGAAGCAACTTGAACTCTACTGATCCAGCAAGCAGACAGTGAACCCGGATTGTTTCTAAACAGACCTCAGCAGGTCTAAGGTGCTAGCACTTAGCATCGCATGAGCCCAAAGGGATAGCCTCGCTTGAGAGGTTAGGATCATCCAACTCCGCCTTGAAGCCATTCAAAGCCTCGCCAGGAGACTAACTTATAGCTTCGCCGCAGAAGACTTCTAGCTCCGCCGGAAAGCCTCTTTTCGGGCTTCGCCAGAAATTGCCTCTAGCTCCGCTACGAGCTCAATGCGGGTAGCGCCGCTACGGATCTGCTATGGTCAACCTTTGACCAATCAAATCTCCGGATGAGATCAGATCCAATCAGATCAAATCCAATCGGAAATCAAATATGGCAGTTGATTGCCACAATCTCTTGACTCTCTTAAAACGAGTAAGAAGATCAGGGGAAATCCTCCAACGATATGGAAAGGATCAAAACAGATCAAGAAGATCAACCGACCTACCATTTCTAGCTTCGCAGAAGCTGATCTTAGCCTCGCAGCAAGGCTACTTTCCAGATTTAAACAGATTTGATTCAATCTGTTTCCATATCTTCAAGGGACGGTTAAACCCTTGCTCTCCCTATAAATAGCCCATCAGGGGTATAAGGAGAGAAGACTTCTTAGACTTCGGAAGAGAGAGGACTCCACAAGCAGAGGCTTCTTCACGACGCACCGCGCGTTCTCGAATTCAGAGACTTTTTAGAGAAATACTGCTCTATTCAGGGTGTTGATACCCTAATAACACCTTCCTCTCAAGGAATCTCCGGAACCAGGCGAGAAGGAATTCCTAATTGAAGGTGTTTTTGAGAAGTAACAAGAGGGTTCTACCAACTCACTATTCTCTGATTCCCGAAACTAGGCGAGAAGGGAATCTCATCGTTCGCATCGTCAAAGGGACAAAGTGGTCGCGCGCTGACCAGACTCCTATCGGCACACTTCTCCAGAATCTCTGAGGAGATCTACTTGTAATCTTTTAAGAATACCTGTAATTTAGCTCCTCAAACCCTTTTATTTGTAAGTTTTTCCCTTTTGCAAATCTATGAAAAACAAGATGGCGACTCCGCTGGGGACAGTATTCTCCACTGCCGAGAATCAAGTGTCGCAATGCGACGAACAGACCTTCGGGTCTAACTCTGAATTCAGAAAAGCCGGTGCAGCCAGAGCTTCTCTGGCTAAATCTTCAGGCAAAGTCTCTGCGGAGACAGAAAAGGTTCTCTGCGAACCTGCTGCGGTTCTCTGGCGCAACAAGAAAGCATGTCCGCAGCCCAAGTCCTGCACTCTTGAGAACTTGGTCATCCAAATCGATCAAGGAAGATTTGAAGAAGTCCTTTCTGGGGGTGGCCTGATGCTTCGAGCACGGAAGCACAGGAAGGTCTCCACAACCAAGGTTTCAAATCAGAAACCAGAAGCAGAATTCTGCCAACACCCCACAGCCTCGCGTGTGGCTAGTCAGGTTCCTTGCGAACCTAAGCATCCTCTACCAAAGCGGATATGGAAGCCTAAGTAAAAGTCTCCAGCCAAAGTTGCAGGCGTAGCCACGCCAAAACCGCGCCTCTCTCGCGAAGAAAAGGGCAAGATGCCTGTCTACTTCGACAATGCTGCCAACCATGAACTCACGACGGCAATCATACCGTCGCCCAATTCAAAAGCAGCAAAACCTTCTGTCAGCCTCGCTTTCACAAGCGAAGCTACTGTACCACAGCGTACTCACTGAGTCCATGGCCGCGAGGCTAGGGCCAAAGTGTTATCTAAGGCTAATCCTCTTCGCAGCAGAATAGCGGGTAAAGTACCACAGCGTGCTCCGCTCCCCAGTTCGTCAAGCGCTAAGCTCGCATCTGTTGGCGAAGCTAGAACCAAAGCACTATTCAGTGCTAATTCCTTCAGCAGGGATAAGAGGAACGGTATGTCATCCTATGTACATTCCAAGAGAGACTCTACGCGAGATTATTCAGGCCCTGGTGTGCCTGACTTGCGAGAATTCTTGGCGAACAAGCGAAAATTGGAGTCTCTCCGAACTGCTTTCCCCTGTTGTCAACAAAAGGGATGCCAGCTGGTGACAATCCATTCAGCCCCTTGCCGGTTATATCCAACCGTCGCCACTTCTCCACACCGGCAATCAGTGTTTGATCGGCTGTCCACACATGTCCCAACGAAGCATCGCAAAAGGAGCACCTCGCGAGATCCAGCCTCTGCATCCGTCAACATGACCGGAAGAGGACGAGAGCGACGCAAGGGAGGTCAAACACCTGATGACACCCCTTATAGCTCCCCAGATCCAGATTACAGCCCAGGCTTAGGCGAAGTCTTGGTGCATGAAGAAGGTGTTTTCTGAAACACCAGATCCAGGGCGGCGATACCCTATAATTATGAGCAGCCTTCCTCCTCGATGGTCCTGAACGCGCCACAGCCCAGGCGGTCACCCCAACCATCGGATGAAGAAGATGAAGACAGTGGGTACGCCTCTTCAGCGACGGTCAGTTCAGTACGAACGGACAAAGCATCAGTCAATATGGCTGATAACGCTAATGACGACCTTCGTCGACGCCTGGAAGCTCAGGAGCAAACCTCCAGAACCAACAAGAGGCCCTGGACAATATTCAACAGATGCTTGCTCGACTCCTCAGCAGTCGGAATGACAATGATACCGGGAGCAATCACGATAAGAAGGAACACTTCAGCAATGATCCGCCCAAGACGGAGAAATCCAAGGAAGGCTCTTCCCGAGACGGCGAAGTCCTTAAGGGCCTCCAAGCTCAGATTGCATCCCTAGCTCAGAGGGACAAATTAAAGAAAGTAGGGGCAGTCCGTCCTTACCCACTGGAGTGGGATTCGGTGCCGTATCCACCAAAGTTCAAACCACCAACGTTGCATACGTATGATGGTAAGAGCTCGCCAAATCAGCACATCTACTACTTCCGGTCCCAGACTGGTAATGTTATAAGCAACGACGCCATCATGGCTAGGCTGTTCATTGGCACCTTAAAGGGGGTGGCATTCGACTGGTCCTGAAGTCTCCCTCCGGGCTCTATAAATTCCTGGATCGACCTGGAAACCCGGTTCCTCTCTCGTTTCTATGAGGACGACACCGAAGTGACTATGGACAAGCTCCTCTCCACTGTGCAGAAGAAGGGCGAATCTGTCCGCGATTACATTGAGCGGTTCAGAAACTTATCCTTGATGTGCCCAGCAGGGATGCCATTACCCGTGCTCTTACAAACATGCAGACATAACTTCCTGGACCAAGTAGAACTTCGCATGGGGGCTGTCAAAGCCCACACTTGGAAGGAATTGGTCGAACAAGTAGAAGTAGCCGAAAAGTCAGCTAAAAGGTTTGAGCCGTCCAACCCTAGAGGCAAATGGGGTATGAGCAGCAAAGGACGCAGCGACCCACCGCAGTCTTCTAAAGCTAAGGGGAAAGAGATTATGTCTGTGGAATTGTCTGGAGACGCGCAGTCGAAGGCCAAGAAGAGCGGCTTCAACAGCCAGGAGCCCAAGTTCCCCCCAAAACAATACTCCTTCAAAGACGATCAGGTGGTTACGATATTCCATCTGCTCCACAAAGGGAACAAAATGAAGCTGCCAGATGCTCGGCGTCCCAATGAGATAGGGCGCACAAACGACCCTAAATACTGCCTCTACCACAGGATGGTTCACCATCATACCGATAAGTGTTATGTCCTCAAGGACAGGATACAAGCCTTAATTGACGCCGGGGTTCTGACATTGAAGACAGAACAGAAGAAAGTCACTGCCAATATGGTGACTCTTGAGTTCGGCAGCACCCAAAAGGTCACAGTTCCTAACGGGACCTATCCAGCCCCCGCGCCACGGTTGGAAGTCAAGCATCCTTCAGCCATAACTCAAGATGATAAAGGTCTCGTTCCCTTAACATTGGAGACGGGGGAAGTCATGTGGATACACCCAGACCTCGTCCAAGACATACAACGGGGTTCTAAGAACTCCAACAAGAAGGGCAAATCCTGCAATGTCATCTCTGTCCTGCCAGACGATGGCAACCTTACTTCGGCTTCCCTCAGTGATTCAGAAGGAGAAAAGCATGCTTGCGCGACGCAAGCCGATGCGCCTCAACAGACGGGCACCCGTTCTGGAAAATCATACTTGAGGCAGCATGAAAATTCTACTGACGAGACACAACAGCAAACAACGTCAGTACCAATACCAGCATCCACTCCAGTTCCAACCAAGGGGAAAGAGAAGCCTAAGGAGGTACGGTTCGACCATGTGTTGAAGAAACTGTCCGGCCAAGGGCTTGATACACCCTTTCGTTTTGATATATTGGCCCATTTGGCTAATATCCCAGCTCGTATCACAATACACGAGCTCCTTCGTCTCTCAAAAGAGACAAGAGAAGCACTCAGGGATGCTCTGGCTAACTCAGAGTCCTTTCTGACATGCATACCAGAGGTCTCTAACCATGACGCTCAGTCTTCTTGCCCAGAATGTCATCATGTACAATCAAGGGTGCCCGCTATTACCTTCACGGCGGAAGATATGCTTCTCAAAGACAACAAGCACGATCGACCTCTGTACTACATCGGATATATCAGTTCAACATGAATTGAAAGAATACAAGTCGATCCGAGGTCCGCACTCAACATCATCCCCAAAAGGCTTCTCTATTTTCTCGGCATACTGCTGTACAGGTTGTCCGCAACCACCACTACAATATACGGTTTCAACGCTGGGAGCAGTCATCCACTTGGGAAAATTTGACTCCGTTGCAGGATCGGGAGCCTGAAGTCAGAAGTAACATGTTATGTCATTGACGCTGACACATCATATAACCTGCTGCTAGGACGGCCATGGATCCATGCCAACTGGATCGTTCCTTCTACCCTCCACCAATGCTTCAAATATGTTGAAGATGATGCGACAGTACGAACTGTCTTTGCTGAAAAGCAACCCTTAAAAGGGGTGGAAAACTACTTCACTGACGCTCTCCTGTATCAAGAGGCCGATGGGACGTTTAAAGACCCATTGCCAGACGACAATGAAAGTGGCAACGAGGCGGATTCAGAATCCGAAGCAGGCATGCCAGCCATTCTGATTGGCGAACCAATCATAGCATGTCTCAATGATCCCCAATGTAATACTCCTTTTGAAGAAGAAGGTGAATGGGTAATTAATGATAATATTTCTTTTGATTATCCTGCGAGTATCGGGTTGATTAAATCCATTACGGATGGCTCTCTGCATATGCCCGTACATGAGCCAAGTGCGGCCAGCACATCTGTAGAAGCTATAGAGGGGGCCACGCTGGTGGTCCCTCCATCCAAACAAGGTCAGTTGCCGATAATTTTTGATAGAACCCAGCCACGGGGACCTGCGGCTACAGATTCAAGCTCAGACTCAGACATCCCACAGTTCTTCCATTATGCGCGGCCGGCGCGCCACATCATGAAGAAAATGGGATATGACTTGAAGCATGGAGACGGCCTGAATTTTGAAAAAGGAAAGCGCAGTCTAATGAGTAATTTTGTCCCAAAGGGAAACCTGCAAATTACTATGATAGTACACGCAGGAGGTTGGGATACGTTACACCCACATCATCAGTAACGGTTCAAGTCAAAGACGACGGGCCAATTCCATCACATTCGGCTTCATCTTCCGAGTGGGACTCAGATGTCAGTATAGGAGGAATGTTCAAAGACCTCACTGTTAATATGACTTCAAGCAGTCAATTGGAACCTGCAGAGGCTGCTGATAAAGAACCATGGGCCCAACAATTAAACCTCCAGTGGGAAAAGCGATTCGAACTGCGCGAGCCACCTACTGAAGACAAGGTGGTGCAGGTCAACCTGGGAAGTCAAGATCATCCCAAACCCGTCTTTATAAGTGAAAACCTATCACTTATATAAAAGGAGGAATTGATAATGCTCATAAAAGAGTATATAGACGTCTTCGCATAGAGCTATGAAGACATGCCCGGACTTGATCCACAGGTCGCCATGCACCGTCTAAATATCAAGCCCGACGTCAAGCCAGTCAAGCAGCAACAACGTCAGTTTCACCCAAACATTATGGAAGCTATTGAAGCCGAAGTTCACAAGCTCATTGCATGTGGCTTCATTCAGGAGGAACAACATCCAGATTGGGTGGCTAATATCGTCCCCGTCCTCAAGAAGAACGGAAAAATACGGATCTGCATCGACTACCGTGACCTCAATATGGCCTGTCCTAAAGACGAATTCCCACTGCCCATCACCGACGTCATGATTGACAACACATGCGGGTTCGAAAGGATGTCTTTCATGGATGGCTTCTCAGGGTATAATCAGATTAAGATGTATCCCGACGACGAGAAGCATACTTCGTTCCGAACGCCATTGGGGGTTTACTGCTACACTGTAATGCCCTTCGGACTGAAGAACGCCAGAGCAACCTATCAGCGGGCAATGAGTACGATATTCCGCGATCATCTCCGAAAAACGGTGGAATGCTATGTCGACGACATTGCCGTCAAAAACCGCAACAAGGACGAACATCTTCGCGACCTGAGAACGATGTTCGACATAATGCGGGTTTATCAACTGAAAATGAACCCGATAAAATCCTTCTTGGGAGTGTCAAGTGGCAAGTTCCTTGGGTTCATTGTTACATCAAAAGGGATCCATCTTGACCCAAACAAAGTCAAAGCCATCCAGAGCATGCATCCACCGAGGAACCTCAAGGAGCTCAGAGGCTTGCAAGGCAGGCTGGCCTATATCCGAAGATTCATTGCAAATCTCTCTGGCCGCTGTCAACCCTTCACCCGACTCATGAAAAAGGGTGCTTCCTTTGTATGGGATCAAGCTTGTCAAGAAGCTTATGAAGACATCAAGAGGTATCTCACAAAACCTCCAGTCTTGGTGGCCCCTACATCAGGGAAACCATTTTTGCTTTATGTAAAAGCTCTGGACTATTTCCTCGGCGCCCTCCTCGCTCAAAAGGACGACAATGGCCACGAGCAGGCCATTTATTATCTGAGCAGGACCCTCATAGGAGCAGAGTCTCGCTACAATCCTATCGAGAAAGAGTGTTTAGCTCTCGTCTTTGCTGTTCAGAAGACGCGACATTATTTGGTCGGCCAAACCATACATGTCATCTCCAGAGTGAACCCTTTGCGTTTTCTTATGACGAAGCCAGGATCACTGAACTCAAGATTGGCTAAGTGGGCGCTTCTATTGTCTTAGTACGACATGACCTTTACCCCTCAGAAGGCAGTTAAAGGCCAGGCCCATACAGAGTTCTTGGCTGCTCATCCGGTCCCAGAGAACTCAAAACTTCACGAAGACATCCGTGATGAAGTCTTCGAGTCTAATGTAACCTCAGAAGAGGAAGTATGGCAAATGTTCTTCGACGGAACATCGCGAATGGGCCCTAAAGGCAAGATTATTGCCGGAGTGGGGGTTGTGTTTGTCTCCCCACAAAATCACATCCTTCCCAGAGCATTCTCCTTGACAGAATCATGCTCCAACAATGTAGCAGAATACAATGCTCTGCTCATTGGTCTCCAGCTCGCCCATGGAATGGGGGTACGCTACCTCGAAGCTTATGGCGATTCAAAACTGATCATCAATCAGGTTAAAGGTGAATATGAAGTTCGCCATGAGGACTTGGTGCCTTATTACCACACGGCCATCGAATTGGCTAACCTATTTGATGGTTTCTACATCAGGCACGTGTCTCGATCTCAGAATACCAAGGCAGACTCTCTCGCTGCATTAGCGACAACGCTAGCCTTGTCAGCCGATACCGAGTATCACCTCACAGTCGCGACCCGACATCTCGTATGCTCTAAGCATATGCTAAGAACCTGAGAGGTCCATAATGTCTCCACGGATCTTGAGCCGAGGGATTGGCGCTTTCCTCTCATTGACTATGCTTTGCACGGTCTGCTTCCTGACAATCCTAAAGAAGCAGCGTCCTTCAGACGAAGGTCTCTCCATTTCTACTACGATCCAACTCTGAAGACACTCTACCGTCGTTCATATGACGGTGTCCTCCTCCGTTGCCTTTCTCATTCAGAGGCACAGGAAGCGCTTAAAGAAGCGCACGACGGCATTTGCGAAGCTCATCAACCAGGTCCAAAACTTAAAGACAGGTTGCACAGGCTTGGATTTTATTGGCCAATTATGATAGCTGATGCCATCCAATATGCACGAAGGTGTAAAGCGTGTCAAATCCATGCGGGCTTCATACACCAGCCTTCGGAGTTGCTCCACCCCACTGTTGCTTCATGGCCATTTGAAGCATGGGGAATCGATGTCGTAGGGCCGATCAGCCCCTCTTCGACAAAAGGTCACCGGTTTATCCTGGCAATAACCAATTACTTCTCAAAATGGGCAGAGGCCATACCATTGGCCGAAGTCAAAACCTCTAATGTGGTTCACTTTATCAAACACCACGTCATCCATCGATTTGGTGTCCCCAGGCGGATCATCCACGACAATGGTCCCCAATTCATAAGCCAAGTATTCTATCGGTTCTGCGATAAATACCGAATTCAGAATGTGGATTCAACTGCCTATAATCCTGCCGCTAATGGCTTGGCGGAAGCATTCAACAAAACGATCATCAAGCTACTCAAGAAGTTTGTCTCCTCGAATAAGCGAGATTGGGACGAAAAGCTCGGTGAGTGTCTCTGCGCCTACCGAACCACGGTGCGGACACCGACAGACAATACGCCTTTTTCCTTGGTATATGGATGCGAAGCAGTCATCCCATTGGAAATCCAGATGCCGTCATTATTGTTGACACTTAAAAAAGACAAGATTCTTATTGGTCCGAACAATGTCTAAACTTGTTGACATTTACAAAAGACAAGTGACAGACGAGCTGAAGACCTGTTTTCACCCATCTCCGAGGGACAGGGAAGCAACTTGAACTCCACTGATCCAGCAAGCAGACAGTGAACCCGGATTATTTCTAAACAGACCTCAGCAGGTCTAAGGTGCTAGCACTTAATATCGCATGAGCCCAAAGGGATAGCCTCGCTTGAGAGGTTAGGATCCTCCAACTCTGCCTTGAAGCCATTCAAAGCCTCGCCAGGAGACTAACTTATAGCTTCGCCGCAGAAGACTTCTAGCTCCGCCGAAAAGCCTCTTTTCGGGCTTCGCCAGAAATTGCCTCTAGCTCCGCTACGAGCTCAATGCGGGCAGCGCCGCTACGGATCTGCTATGGTCAACCTTTGACCAATCAAATTTCCGGATGAGATCGGATCCAATCAGATCAAATCCAATCGGAAATCAAATATAGTAGTTTATTGCCACGATCTCTTGACTCTCTTAAAACGAGTAAGAAGATCAGGGGAAATCCTCCAACGATATGGAAAGGATCAAAACAGATCAAGAAGATCAACTGACCTACCATTTCTAGCTTCGCAGAAGCTGATCTTAGCCTCGCAGCAAGACTACTTTCAAGATTTAAACAGATTTGATTCAATCTGTTTCCATATCTTCAAGGGACGGTTAAACCCTTGCTCTCCCTATAAATAGCCCATCAGGGGTACAAGGAGAGAAGACTTCTTCGACTTCGGAAGAGAGAGGACTCCACAAGCAGAGGCTTCTTCACGACGCACCGCGCGTTCTCGAATTCAGAGACTTTTTAGAGAAATACTTCTCTATTCAGGGTGTTGATACCCTAATAACACCTTCCTCTCAAGGAATCTCCGAAACCAGGCGAGAAGGAATTCCTAATTGAAGGCGTTTTTGAGAAGTAACAAGAGGGTTCTACCAACCCTCTATTCTCTGATTCTCGGAACCAGGCGAGAAGGGAATCTCATCGCTCGCATCGTCAAAGGGACAAAGTAGTCGCGCGCTGACCAGACTCCTATCGGCATACTTCTCCAGAATCTCTGAGGAGATCTACTTGTAATCTTTTTAAGAATACCTAATTTAGCTCCTCAAACCCTTTTATTTGTAAGTTTTCCCCTTTTGTAAATCTATGAAAAACAAGATGGCGACTCCGCTGGGGACTGTATTTGTAACGCCCCGATTCCACGGATACGGGGACGTCACTGCAACGTATATACGTAGGTCAAAAGAAGCCCCCACGTATATACGCTAAGCATAAAAGTACAACAAGAAATCAGAGTACACACGAAGCGTGGTATTCTTAATATGCCAACATGAAAGGTACATATACAAAGCTATCACAGGATATGATAAACCATACATATTACACATATGTCTTTTATCACAACCAAGTCCAAAAGTGAAATATACAATAAAGATACAAAAATGCTCACGAGTAGGATGAAGATCCCGTGAGTCCAAAAGAAGAGTATGGCACGAGGAACTGGGACTAGGATGTCTGCCCGCTAAGGGAAGTTCGATCTACGGAGGACAACTCCACTTCGATCCAGCTTCGGAATCTGAATATGCAAATCCAAGGAATCAAGACATAAAACAATAATGAACTACAGCCAAGTGGCAATGATATAAAAGTAGTGGTTTAGAACACAAATATGGTATATAAGGGCGTGTATAACATAGTCATAAATCAGGAACTCCCAAGTAAAGTTAATTATAAGCAAGATTGATTGTATACGCTTAAGTCACGGTCACATGAGACTAGTACATCGAAGGAATAATCCAAACAAGGAAACCCTCATATATATACCATTATCTCATGCCACAGGAAATCAAGCGTATAAAATCAGAGTTGCAAATCATATGGAAGTTAAACAGAAATATATAACAAAAATACCAAGAATCATAACTATAACTATAACTGGAAATCACGGGAATCATGATAAGTGTTACAACTGGAAACATAATCGGAGCATGACTGGAATATCAAGAATCATAACAATATCCATAACAGTATCAATTATTATTATTATTACTCGTCTAACCCATATATCTAGGTATGTGTCTCGGTATATATCCCAACTCACATACATCCATATATAAGAGAGTCGAGGGTAGTTACCGGAAGATGATGAAGAACTGATATCACTTCTTATAGTAGTTTCCATACACCTGGAACCAGTTTGGAGGCTCAAAGTCCCCCTAATAATAGTTGCCATAACACTTTCACCAATGTATATATATATATCCATATATATATACTTTTATTCCATCACTATAAGCAAGGTATCATTCCGGCATCCATCACTTCCTCCCATACCCATACAAGTTGTCCTTTTTATAGCTTTTTAACATAATTATCAGATTTCGGGAATGAACAATATCATAACAGGTATACATAACAGTAATCAGTACATAACGGTAATCAGGTGTTACATCCCCTTTATCGTGATAATTGTAAGAATCGGTGTATCATGCTTGGTGTCAAGAGATAGCATGACAAGTGGTGATATGAATCAAGTAACCAATCATAATAAGAGATTGATGATAAGCAAGGCAAGTCATGGCCTAACGAGAGGGTCTAGCAAGTTAGGTGATATACATGTGTTAAAAGGAAACATAAAACTATCAAGTCTAAAGGATTGACAAGCGGTTGATAGTGTTAATGAACAAGTCATGAAGTATCAGTTATGAAGCCTAAACAAGAATAATATATCACATGTACATCAACGATAAGGGCTAATTTCAGAAAAGAGAAGAATCAACAATTTTGGCCCAGAATTGGACTGTCGGTCGACCCCCGGTCGACTGCCGGTCGACCGAAATACCAGGACAGTCGACTGCCGGTCGACTGCCGGTCGACCGGACAAATGCCGTGAGCTCCAGGTTTCCTATCGGTCGACTGCCGGTCGACCGAAAGACTAGGGTTGCCAAGTCGGTCGACTGCCGGTCGACCGACAACTCAAAACTGTGCACGTTTGTGCACGTCGGTCGACCGCTACCCTAATACCGGTCGACCGAAGTTCTGAAATCTGCTGTTATTTGTCTAAAAATCAGATTTTGTGTTGGTTGATTTTGATAGTCTAAAAATATGAAAAATATGATTTTGATGACACGGGTCCACTAGATATGAAGATACATGTATACTAGGAATTGATCAAGTCTTGGTGAATAAATATACTCACTTCGAACGGTTGTGTGAAGCTTTTACGAGTTCCGAAAGATTGTGGTCGACGATAGGTCCAAGACGATCCCAAATCCCAAGGTTGAAGTTGCTTGAGATGAAGATGAAGACCTAGGTTTGCTTTTGGAAGTTTAGGGTTTGAGTTGGAGAATGAGAGAGATTTTGTAAAGACTATCTCTTGGTGAAATGAAGAAAAGGAATTAAAATGTAAAGGATTTGTTTAAATAGGTTTTAGGTTTGTAAAGGGGATGTAATTAAATAGAAGGGAGGGGTTTTTGTGCAAATAGGGGATGAGATATTTTCTTGACCAATCAAAATTAGCCAAGTGGGGAGTGAGGTGTTCTCTTTGGCCAATTAAAACTTGCCAAAGAGGTGATGAGGTGGAGGGTATTAATGAGGAAGAGTGTGGAATGTGGAGAGGTGTAAAAGAGATTGGAATTTTTGGTAATTGGAAATCCTTTAGCTTAGGGAAGAAGTAAAGGAAAATAGAGAAAAGGAAAAAGGAAAGAATTTGTAAAAGAGAAGATATTTTCTCTAACTTGAAAAAGTAAAATATTGGAAACACGGATTCCTAGGTTAAAGTCAAAGATGCGGAAATCATTTCGGAAAATACCGAAATCGTCCGAAATTCAAGTATCTCGGATCGACTCGCAATTTTCACCAAAAATCAATAATAATATATAAAGACCTATAGTGAAATCCGTTTGAAGAAATACTGTATAGTTTTAAAGTTAAAAATCCCGGAATCAGTTACCTACCGACTCCGAAAGAATTTTCATAAAATCATAAAATCTTCAGAAAAAGTATTTAAGTAAGAAATGTGATTCTAAGAATTAAAGTCTAAAGGACCATCTAGAATTTCCTAGCTGTTTGTGAAATAAAAATACTGGAATCAGTCTTCTACCGACTCCGGCGGAAAATCCATAAATTCGTAAAATCTTCAGAAAAAGTATTTAAGTAAGGAATATTATTCTAAGCAGAAATGTCTAAAGAATCTTCTAGAATTTCTAAACAGTTTGTAAGATAAAAATTCGGGAATCGATCAGCAGCACTGGTCAACACCGGTTTTGAAGAAATTCCTTTTAATTCCGGAAAATTCCAGAAAATCATAGAAAATACACTATATTGGAAAATGATATTTAAAATTGAAATCGGTCAAATACGGAAGGTAAATCGAAAAATACGATCGAAAAACTGAATACGAAATTATGTACGTATTCCAGGAACGGGGTATTACAGTATTCTCCACTGTTGAGAATCAAGTGTCGCAATGCGACGAACAGACCTTCGGGTCTAACTCTGAATTCAGAAAAGCCGGTGCAGCCAGAGCTTCTCTGGCTAAATCTTCAGGCAAAGTCTCTGCGGAGACAGAAAAGGTTCTTTACGAACCTGCTGCGGTTCTCTGGCGCAACAAGGAAGCATGTCCGCAGCCCAAGTCCTGCACTCTTGAGAACTTGGTCGTCCAGATCGATCAAGGAAGATTTGAAGAAGTCCTCTCTGGGGGTGGCCTGATGCTTCGAGCACGAAAGCACAGGAAGGTCTCCACAACCAAGGTTTCAAATCAGAAATCAGAAGCAGAATTCTGTCAACACCCCACAGCCTCGCGTGTGGCTAATCAGGTTCCTTACGAACCTAAGCATCCTCTACTAAAGCGGATATGGAAGCCTAAGCAGAAGTCTCCAGCCAAAGTTGCAGGCATAGCCACGCCAAAATCGCGCCTCTCTCGCGAAGAAAAGGGAAAGATGCCTGTCTACTCCGACAATGCTGCCAACCATGAAGTCACGACGGCAATCATACCGTCGCCCAATTCAAAAGCAGCAAAGCATTCTGTCAGCCTCGCTTTCACAAGCGAAGCTACTGTATCACAGCGTACTCACTGGGTCCATGGCCGCGAGTCTAGCGCCAAAGTGTTATCTAAGGCTAATCCCCTTCGCAGCGGAATAACGGGTAAAGTACCACAGCGTGCTCCGCTCCCCAGTTCGTCAAGCGCTAAGCTCGCATCTGTTGGCGAAGCTAGAACCAAAGCACTATTCAGTGCTAATCCCTTCTGTAGGGATAAGAGGAACGGCATGTCATCCTATGTACATTCCAAGAGAGCCTCTACGCGAGATTATTCAGGCCCTGGTGTGCCTGACTTGCGAGAATTCTTGGCGAACAAACGGAAATTGGAGTCTCTCCGAACTGCTTCCCCCTGTTGTCAACAAAAGGGATGCCAGCTGGTGACAATCCATTCAGCCCGTTGCTGGTTATATCCAACCGTCGCCACTTCTCCACACCGGCAATCAGTGTTTGATCGGCTGTCCACACATGTCCCAACGAAGCATCGCAAAAGGAGCACCTCGCGAGATCCAACCTCTACATCCGTCAACATGACCGGAAGAGGACGAGATCGACGCAAGGGAGGTCAAACACCTGATGACACCCCTTACAGCTCCCCAGATCCAGATTATAGCCCAGGCTTAGGCGAAGTCTTGGTGCATGAAGAAGGTGTTTTCCGAAACACCAGATCCAGGGTGGCGATACCCTATAATTATGAGCAGCCTTCCTCCTCGATGGTCCTGAACGCGCCACAGCCCAGGCAGTCACCCCAACCATCGGATGAAGAAGATGAAGACAGTGGGTACGCCTCTTCAGCGACGGTCAGTTCAGTACGAACGGACAAAGCATCAGTCAATATGGCTGATAACGCTAATGACGACCTTCGTCGACGCCTGAAAGCTCAGGAGCAAACCTCCAGAACCCAACTAGAGGCCCTGGACAATATTCAACAGATGCTTGCTCGACTCCTCAGCAATCGGAATGACAATGATACCGGGAGCAATCACGATGAGGAGGAACACTTCAGCAATGATCCGCCCAAGATGGAGAAATCCAAGGAAGGCTCTTCCCTAGACGTCGAAGTCCTTAAGGGCCTCCAAGCTCAGATTGCATCCCTAGCTCAGAGGGACGAATTAAAGAAAGTAGGGGCAGTCCGTCCTTACCCACTGGAGTGGGATTCGGTGCCGTATCCACCAAAGTTCAAACCACCAACGTTGCATACGTATGATGGTAAGAGCTCGCCAAATCAGCACATCTACTACTTCCGGTCCCAGACTGGTAATGTTATAAGCAACGACGCCATCATGGCTAGGCTGTTCATTGGCACCTTAAAGGGGGTGGCATTCGACTGGTTCTGAAGTCTCCCTCCGGGCTCTATCAATTCCTGGATCGACCTGGAAACCCGGTTCCTCTCTTATTTCTATGAGGACGACACCGAAGTGACTATGAACAAGCTCCTCTCCACTGTGTAGAAGAAGGGCGAATCTGTCCGCGATTACATTGAGCGGTTCAGAAACTTATCCTTGATGTGCCCTGATTGAGTTTTTCCTGCACACAAAAATAGAATTTTAGATTTAGAAGTAGAGATGTGCAAGGTGCTCAATTCTAATCCGCGGTAGCAATGGCTATGCGGGTCGTGATCCTCAGGGAGGGACTAGCGATGAAAGCGTTTAAGTAAGTTCTCTACAAATTTCTTTTTTTTAGTTATTTAAAATGGTATTTAGAATGAAGTGTGGTATTTACAATGTAGTGGGAAAGAAATTGGAAAGATGTGGAGATGGTGATCTAAACTAAAGAAAGAAAAGAAAGAAAATTAAACACATACATACCAACCTCTTCAGTCTGCTTACCTTTGATCCGTGCGATGACTTACCTTGTCTTGGAAGGCGTACAAGTATGGCGTATAGGATCGTCCACCTCCTTGATCTACACTACGAAAATAAAAGGCAAACTCACGAAGGATTGTTCATCTCCGTAGGCCATCAAGGGCTCTTCTTCGGCTAGGCAGTCTCAACGCAATTGGGTCTCATGGTTCACAAGACATTAGAGAGAAAATAGAAGAAAATAAGAACAAAAGAAACACAAGATTAAACATGAATAAAAGAACATAAAATAATAGAACTCAAAACGAACCTCGATTCGATTTATTTAACAATAGAAGAAGAGCAAAACTTACACCGATTGTCACCCTCTGCCTCTCACCAAAAGAAGCCCAAGAGGTATTGAAAGAAGCCCACGACGGTATGTGTGGAGCCCATCAACCGGGCCCAAAACTGGCATATCGACTCCAAAGATTGGGTTACTATTGGCCCAAGATGGTTGCTGATGCCGTCACTTATGCTAAGAGATGTCACGCCTGCCAAGTGCATGGCGATTTCATCCATCAAGCACTGGGGTACCTCCACTCTACGACCTCTACCTGGCCATTTGAAATGTGGGGGATGGATGTGGTTGGCCCTATCAGCCCACCATCATCAAAAGGACATCGGTTTATTTTGACAATAACTGACTACTTCTCTAAGTGGGCCGAAGCCATTCCTTTGAAGGAAGTCAAGTCGTCCAACGTGATCAAGTTCGTGAAACATCACGTTATTTACCGTTTCGGTGTACCTCGGTGAATTGTCCATGACAATGGACCCCAGTTCATCAGCCAGGCGTTCCAGAGATTCTGCGCTAAGTTCAGAATTCAGAGTGTGTCTTCAACGGCATATTATCCTGCTGCTAACGGCCTCGCAGAAGCTTTCAACAAGACTATTGGCAAGCTTCTCAAGAAATTCGTTTCGAAAAGTCAACGTGACTGGGACGACAAGTTGGATGAATGCTTATGGGCCTACCGCACAACTGTGCGAACCCCGACTAAAGCTACGCCATTTTCTTTGGTATACGGATGTGAAGCCGTACTTTCATTGGAAATCCAAATTCCATGTCTACGCGTCGCCTTGACAGCAGAGATGACAACAGAGGAGAAGCGCTTATCCCTAATTTTTAAAATACCATCTTTTCCTCCTTGCTTTTTTCTAAGTCGATCTCTCTACTCTATTTCTGTATAAATAAAAAAAGAAAAAAAACCCATACTCTATTCAAAGCCTATTTGTCTGTTGGAAAGTCTCGAAAAGATCTGAAGCACACCAAGATTTTTGGAGGAAAAGGATTGATTAAGAATAAGTACGCATTTATTTCCCCATCGCGTATATATTTGTTTTTTTTTTTTCGTATGCTTCTTGAAAGTCCTCCCTTTAGTTCTTTAATAAAAGAATACTAAAGCACTCTAATATAGAAGTATTTTTTTCAATCTATTCTGTAAAGAACAAATTGACTCTCATTTTTATATGTTTTTAGAACTTTACACAGAGGAAATCTAAGAGTCTGGATTACTTCTGCGCTCACTTTCAACAATCATTTTCCTCAATATCATAAGGCTTCTAGATGCAAGTGGGGTCCACAATATTTTCTAAGTCTTTTATCAACTTATTTTTCACAAAACAAACAGGTCCTCGACTAAAAACTATCATAACATTTTTGCCTGTGTGTGTGCACGTGCGTGCGCACACACTGGAGAGGGAGATAAATCTTTTGCACAACCAGAAAGGATTTATCAGTGTGATATTGTAAAATTCACTGCTTAATCAATAGAACAAAAGTTGATATAAAAATGTTCCATGTCTCTATAAGAAATGGCAAAGATGTTAATAACAAGAAACGAGAAACTAAACAAGCACACTTGACAAGGTGTTACGAGGCATAACAAAGATTCAGGTAGAGTTTGATAGTTTGAACTGAATTGCAAGTAGAGGTAGAGACTGTTGAGGCTAAAGAGTATCGTAAATCGGGGGAACCTTATGTTAGTTGACGCGACAAACAACGGTTGATTAATATATTTGAACCACAATGTAAGATTAACTTTTTTTTAGCCGAAGCAGTTCAAACCTATTAGTCAATTCTTCACTGTAGGGTTGCTTGGATGCATAGGAAAGTGAGGAAGTGGGAGGCCTCATTTTTCACTTCCATTGTTCATCCAAATATCGAAAAAAAAAAAGAAGAGAAAATCCTTTCTTTTTCCCCTTTCCTTTTACACCTCTCTTTTACGCAGTCATTTTCCTACTTCCAAGGTGCTATAGTCAATTTTATGATCATGTAAATCTCACTTGCATTTTAATTACAGTGGAACTTTTTTTATAATTAATTTTTATTTTAATATTATTTTGCGGTCAATTTTTCACTTCCACTTTCACATTATCATCTAAATACGAAAAAGACATAACATTTTTTAAATCACACTTCCTAACAATATCTAAATACCGAAAAACTTGCTAACAAATTCTCAAGTTTCAAAGAAAACTATTACTACTTCCTCACTTTTTCACTTCTACCCCTAATCAAACAGCCCCTATATCTTTCTGTTGCCGACTAAATCTTCCAAAGATATGCTAAATTTGTCGTGTTGCGGCGACCGATCTTCCAGCATGTATTTGTAAATCAAGTTCACGAATTTCTCACTGGATACGGACCAAAAGTCTTGAATTCAACGGGGTAACCTGTTTTACCTTTTTACTACTCACAAGTAACAAGAGCCTAAGAGAGGATTTTATTGTAATACAAGTTAATTTTTTTTTACTGACTAGTAATTTTCCTAGAGTAAATCTATGAAAGCCATACAAACTCTATAAATAGAGACGGATTCTCTCTCATATCTTCCATCTCTCTTTTGCTGCAGCACAATGGCACTGGCCATTCTGAAGACGCAACTTACGTAGCTGATAGGATCGATGATGGACGAGGTAAGACCCTAATTAGTTAGTTATTTTTTAGTAATTAATCTCCTCTATTTTTATAACAAGTCATTTGATATTTTTTTCCTTCTACATTTCTTTCTTTTTCTATTGCAGAAATTCTTAAATGACTATTACTATGAGATTGAGATGTTGCGTGCTTCCAAGAATCCTACTTTCATTGTTGACATATTAACCATGGCTTGTGAGGAGGCAACCAAGAATCTGCGCCAACTCGAGTGCTTACTGTATGGTGAAACTTTCCATCCTGCATCCTTTCCTGTTTGTTTCATTGCAAAACGTCGCAAGTCGTAAGTCGTAAAATGAGAATGGAAAAAGTGAACTGTAGCAGAGAAAATATATTGTATTTTACGGTGTTTGGTTGATAAAGTGAAGTGTAAATGGAAAAGTATATTGTGTTTTACGGTGTTTGGTTGATAAAGTGAGAGTGTAAATGGTAAAGTATATTGTGTTGGTGTTTGGTTGGTAATGTAAAAGTGTAAGTGGAAAAGTTGACCACAAAACTAACTGTAGCAGTGATTTAAATATTATAAATACTATTAAATTAAATCTACTATTGCAAATTAAATTGTATTAATAAATTTGAGATAAAAAATTAATAATCTTAATATTTTATTTATAACAATAATATTAATAAAATATTAGTATAAATAGTAAAATATTACTAAAATATTAACTAAATAAATAATATAAAATTTAAGAAAATCTAAAGAACATTAATAAAATTTTAAGAATACTAATAAAATATAAATATTAAAAAATGTTACAACTATAATAAAATATAGTTATAATATTATAATATTAAAAATACTTTAAAATTATTATAATATAAATTTTATTATAATATTATTTTAATATTATAGAAATATAAAATTAATAAAGTAAAATATAATTATAATTTAATAATAAATTATCATTATAGTATTATTATACTGAATTATTATTACAATATTAATATAATAAAATATTAATATAATAATAAAATATATTATGATATTAATAAAGTAATTTTTATATAAAAATAAAAATTAAATATATAGTAATTTTATATTAAAGTATAATACTGTTATATTAATAAAATATTAACTCTAAATAAAATAATAAAAAATGGAATAAGTATTAATAAAATAATAAAATATTAATTTAAAATATTAAATTAAAATAGTAAAATATTAAATATTAAAACAATAAAAAGGTTAAAGATTAAAAATATAAAATAATTAAATAAGAAATTGAACACTATTAAAATATTAAATATTTAATAATATTTAATTATATATTGATTATCAAGTAACTGTTTTGAACTGTAAGTGTACTACAAGTGAGAGTTACATGACCACAAAATTAACTGTAGCAACTGCAAGTGGGAAAATATGAGTGTAAAAGTGAGATTTACATGACCACAAATTTAACTGTAGCAACTGCAAGTGGGAAAAGAAGAGTTGTAAAAGTTTTTACATTTGCATTTTGTAACCGAAACAAACAAGTGTAAAATGTAAAGTTGTAAAAGTTTTTGCATTTTGCAAACATTTTGCAAGTTACCAAACACGCCCTAAATATTTTCTCCCTATTCAACTCCCAACGAAGAGTAGAAAAATGATAATTGAAAAAAAATTAAAAAGGTAAATCAATGACTTATTTCATCTTCTGTATTTTCTACTTCTCTATTATTAATATTTTGGTCACTTGATGAGCCATACCCTACACACACATATTTTGTAATCTCTACATTTATAAACTTGATAAAATGGACTTGGGTTGGATCTCTCATCATCTTCTTTTAAGGGAAAAACTAATTGAGATGTACTTACATTTTTAATGTAGGAATGAAGATGAAGATGATATCAACTATGAGGAGTTGGACAAATTTGTCATGAAGCTGCACAGTTGTACCAGCAGGCATTACTTTATTTTCCCCCAGTAACTTGTTCATCACTTTGCAAAAAAAAAAAAAAATGAAATAAATTAGCAAAAATTGCAGCACGATTTTGAAGCCGGGACATTTCATAACCCACCGAATTCTTTATTGTAGATCTGAGCTCTCACTGGCTTTACATTGTAGTGTTATATTTCAGATTTAATATAATTTTTTTTATACTTTACAAAAGAATGTTTTACTTATTTCAAAAAATTTCATGCACTTGAATATTATTATCACGTTTATTGTCATTTTTGAATATTTTGAGTCACTTAGATTCAATATTGTTTTAATTTGACCATTTTACCTTTGGTCACCGACATTATTTTTTTTTATTTGGCCATTTTACAGCGATGGTGCTGAGAGGGTGGTGCGTGCTGTTCAAGTACTCCGCCACTACTGCTGGATGAATATCAAAAAAGGGTAAAAGAATAATCATATAATTGAAAATATTTGTAATTACTTATTTTCTAATGTCTACAATAAAAGAGTCTTTAACTATTAATAGGTGTCTGAAAGCTGTTGCTGAGATTCGTCAAGAATTTCTCCTTCTTGAGAGCAAGTTTCAGAGGATCATCGAGGTACTTCTCTTGTTACAATTTATAAATGAAAATTGATTTTCTTCCTTTTAAAAACCATGTTTAAGTCTAGATAAGAGAAAATTTTCATTATGGCTCTCTCTCTCTCTCTCTCTCTCTCAAAACATATATTCAGTCATAGTGTTATACCCACTGATATAAAAAAGATAACATATTAAGAAATTTGAAAAATAAAAATAGAGGACTTCCATTATCTCTCATATATTATGTGTCTCACATATATATTTTCTATTTTCTTGCTCTCCACAACAAATTAACATAGTGGCTATTTTGTCCTTGATCCAACTGGAAAAGCAAATCCTGGCAATTAAAGCTGAAGAGAAGAAATGAAGACGAACTCTAAAGGGCCTGATCGTTGCTTCTGCTTGGTAATAATAAATAAATTATTAAAGCACTGTAATTGGAAAAGAAAAAAAAATTATTGAATAAAGTCAGGCTCTCAAATATTATCTATTTATCTGCGATGATTGAATGGTAAAATGATAATAAAGTTATTATGTTATGACTTATGTGTCATATAAAGTTGTCCTTCATGTGGTCACACGGTAAGTCATTAGATTTGCTCCTTATAAGCATCAGTTCGAATCTCATAAGATTTAACATATGTGAATATGATATGTATGTATATATTAAGTGTTCACTACGAGCTTCTTCCCAAAAATTATTATATAAACGCTGAAAATTGCAGATCCAATATCCACACATCCAAATCAATTTGCAACTGGGCCCAGATTCATATCAATTCGACCCAATTGCACATCTCGAGGTGAATGAAAGGCCCACAGTTATCCTCTTATCAGAAACCAAATCCTTACAGAAATTAAAAAAAATCTCCATAAAAAGAAAAAGCAAAAGAAAATAAATAAACACAAGCAAGCGAGGAGGTGAAGCGGAAAATGGAGGAATGATGATGATCTCAGCCCCATGCCTCTCATTCTATTCTCCACCTCCCCTTCTCCTTCTTTGTTCTCCCAACTCTCTCACCATCGTCGCAGCAGAATTCCTAGCTCCCAACAACACACCAAACCCTTTAGCAATTCAATCTCCTTGCTCCGTTCCTATGTGCAAAGTGGCAGGATGGCTGACGCCCGCAAGCTGTTCGATGAAATGCCCCAGAGGACTCCGGTCTCATGGACCATCCTCATGGATGGCTACGTTCAGCACGGGCCTGCCAATGAGTCTCTCGTTTTGCTCTGTGGCATGATATGTGAGTTCTCTCTCGTCAATTTGCAACCCGATCCCTTCGTTATATCAGTCGGCCTTAAGGCTTGTGCTTCTGTGGGCAGTCTTGGTTGCGGCAGGCAATTGCATTGCTCAGCTGTGAAGCTCGGGTATATGGAGGACTTGTTTGTTGCGAATGCGTTGGTGACTGTGTACTCTGTTTGTGGCTTTCTTTGCTATGCAGAAAGCGTGTTCGATAGAATTTCGCAACCCGATTTGGTTTCTTGGAGCTCCGTGTTGAGTGGGTTTGTAAAGAATAGGCGTGAGGATGAAGCTGTTAGGCTCTTTGTTGAGATGGCCCGAAGTGGAATTCGTTTTGATAATTATGTTCTCTCTATTGGTTTGAAGGCGTTTGCAGACCAAAGTTGCATTAGTCTTGGAGTTCAGATCCATTGTTATATTATCAAGACATGTTTGAATTCTTCCTTCCTGTACAACTCTTTAATTGATTTTTATGGGAGAATTGGTGCATTCACCTCAATGAGGAAAGTTTTCGATAAGATGTCAAAGAAAGACTTGGTTTCATGGAACATAATTATCTCGTGTTATGCTCAAACTGTTTGCTGCCAAGAAGCTTTGATATCTTTTTCTGCATTGATGCGTGAAGGTTATTCTAAATGCGATGACTTCACATTAGGCAGCATTCTTCAGGCTGTGACCAGGTTAGGAGCTGTGAGCTATGGCAAACAAATACATGGGTATGTGATTCGAGCTGGATTTGGATCCAATGTTTATGTGATGAGTGCTCTTCTTGATATGTATATTAATTGTAGTAGCCAAGATATAATACCTTTCAAGCTGTTGAGACAATTCTGGTCCTTCGGAGCAGAACTTGATGAGTTCATAGTCGCTGGCATTTTAAAGTCTTGTGCTTTGCACCAGGATTTAGAAGGGGGAGTGATGTTCCATTCGTGCATCTTGAAATTTGGAATGGAATTGGACCCTTATGTGGTCAGTTCGTTAATTGACATGTATGCTAAATGTGGGGTCCTTAATTCATCTCTTCACGTATTTGTTGGAATTCAGAATCCAGGCACAGTGGCCTGGTCTGCAATAATTGCTGCCCACTGTTGGAACTCTGAGTTCCAAGAAGCTCTGTATCTCTTCAGAAAAATGCAGTTAAGCGGTGTTAGGGCTAATGAATTCACTTATACATCTGCGATTCTAGCTTGTATAGCTCTTGGAGATCTCCAGAGTGGGATAGAGATACACTGCAATGTAATTAGAAGTGGTTACAGTTTGAATGCTTCTGTTGTAAATACCCTCATCAACCTGTACTTGGAACTCGGCCAATACCAGAAAGCCCTTAATCTGAGCTCCTCGATAGATAGTGAGCAGATCATCTGGGATTCTCTGATTCAATCTTTTGGAAAAGCTGATGAGCATGTAAAAACGCTGAAGGTCTTTCACATGATCCAACAGACTAGTGGGCATCTTGATCACAAATCAGCCTGCCTCGTTCTAAATTCTTGTGGGAGTCCGATATTTCTCAATGCAGGGATCCAAGCCCATGCCTACATCACCAAGAGAGGCCTTCTCACTGATCCTAACACTAATAATTCTCTCATCAACATGTACTCGAAATGTGGAGCACTAGAACATGCTGTTGATGCTTTTAACCAACTAACAGAGAAGAACTCAGCATCCTGGACCTTATTAATCGCAGCTCATGTAGATCATGATCGTCCATCTGAAGCTATTAGTCAGTTTGTAAAGATGATCAGGAAGGGCAAGTCCCCAGATTCTAGCACATTCCTTTCAGTTCTCAATGCATGTGGGCAAATGGGGCTCACAGATGAAGCATTTCGTCTTTTTACATTGATGATCGAGGTATATAAGATCAACCCAACTACAGAAGTCTATTCCTCCATGGTTGAGGTCTTGAGTTGTGCAGGAATGTTTAGAGAAGCAGAGCACTTCATTGAAAGTGTCATTCCCTTCAAACCTGTTGCTTCAGTTTGGAGAACACTCCTTTCCTCATGTCAGAATCATGGAAATATGAGGGTTGCTAAACTAGCAGTAGAGAAGCTCGTAGAGCTTGAACGAATTGACCTCAGGACAAATATACTTCTTGAACAGGCCTTGCTACAATCAGATAAATGGAATATAGCATCAGAATTTGAGCCTAAAACCTCGATATTAGGCTCCAGCTGGATTGAAACCAGAGGAAATGTGACTGAATTTGCACTGGGCCAGATTGTCATAGAACAAGTATCTTCTAAGTTGATGGAGGTGGGCAGGAAGATGGAGGAGTTGGGATATATGACTGATAACTATCATTGGTTACATAATTTAGAAGAGTACAAGGAAAAGAGTGCCTATCACACAGAAATGTTGGCATTAGCTTATGGCCTTGTTTATTTACCTCAAGGGATACCAATCCGCGTGTTTAAGATCACAAGGATGTGTGGTGCTTGTCATTCTGCTTTCAAGGTCATATCGATATTTGTAGGGCGGGACATTATCATCAAGGACTCTTGCAAGTTCCACCACTTCAAGGATGGGAGGTGTAGTTGTCAAGATAAGTGGTAGAGATGTATAATGTACGGAGCTTTCTTTACCCCCTCTTTTAGTAGTCCATAAATTTCACAAACTAATTGAACTAACAATGTTACTTTGTATATGGATGGGATCAATAAAATTGTTATTGTTCGTAGTTGCTATTTTTTCTAATATTTTCAATTATGATATCTTTTTTTCATTATTATTGTTCTTTTTTGACAAGATTTGGAAAATGAGTGATCAAATTTTGATTTTAGATAAATTTGAGTTTTTTTTTCACTTTAGGTACACAATATCAAAGGATACTTGTCTTTGCTTCTTTTTTTAACACTGTTTTCTATATTTTCTTCGAATATATTTTGAACATTGTGGGCGAGGGGATTCAGAACCTTTTCCCAAATGAGTTTGCAAACTTTATGGGTATGTTCCCTTCTAGCGGGTCGCAACAACATAAGCGCGAGAGAAGAAGAAGAAAAAAGGATAATGATGAGGTGGAAGATGGAGGAGTTTGACGACTGAGTAGTGTGGCGGGTGACATCTGTAGGAGGAGTAACTGCATCGGCTCAGAGTGGTTTCAGAGGTCGCGTCAGCGGAAGATGTGGTTAGAGCAGTGGTAGCGTCAGAGATGTATCGTGGAGTGGAAGATTTTTTTTTCTTTGTACTTTGGTTCCTTTAGCTATCTCCGAGCATCTTCATGTGTATAGTTTCTGTACTTCTGGAGGAATTAAGGTTCTTGTACTTACTTGAGATTGTTTTCATTAATTCTTTTAATGAAGCGCGTGGAGCCATTTTGGCTCATTGTTGTTTCTCAAAAAAATATATTTTAAAAATAGATATTTCCTCGTCCCAGTTATCTGTGAAAACTATAGCTATATGAATCAACCTAACTTTCCTTTCATTTGAATGTGTAGATTCTCAGTTTTGTGGCATGCTATCCAAGAAAACCAATTCCAACTAAACTCTTCTAATTTGTGTTCAATTTCAATACAGTAGGCGACTAGTTCTCTACCTTTAATGATGTCGGTACCGGGTAATTCCTATGCTTTCATCCAAAATCCACTTCAAAGTGCCTTATTTCTGTAGAGGAGAATTGAAGGGTTCAAATAGAAGGGGGGACAAAAGGAAGAAGAAACAGAAAATGGGCTCTTGGACCTTATTCTAGAGCCAAACACGAATTGGTCAGAGTGTCCTTTGGATTACCATGTCAACACATTGCAGTCTATCAACAGGAGAGCCTGAGATACTGTCTGATGCATTGCTATGGGAAGAGCAATTCTTGTTCTTTAAGGAAGAAGATACGTGTGCATTCGTGCATATGTTCAGACAGGTATGTTTTTTTTTTTTTCCTTTTCTAGGAAATTGAATTATTCTTTATTTATTAAAACACAGAATCATCAATCAGATAACTTAGTATAAACTACAACATTCCGTTTCACACATGTCAAATGTGCATTATTGTTGAACTGTGATGAAATAAAATTTTCACATGACGTCACTTGGGAGTCCTAATATCCTGCCTCAAAGAGACAAGACAAATGGTGATGAAAGATTAGATATATTCTCGGTCAGTTAGCTTTATAATCTACTTATAGGAAAAACTAATTATATTCTCGAACAGTTGGCTTTATAATTTAATTTATAGGAAAGACCAAAATAATATAGCAAGTGACGTTGTACTTACAGACTCTTCTCTGATCGCCTCTTTACTGTTTTACAGTCGAGGACGAAGATGGCTAGCTGCTTGAAGTTTAGTTTTCTTCCTTTTTTGCTTAAATTGTTCTCCGACAATATCCATTAATACTACTTTAGTATAGTGAAGTTCACAAATTAACTGAACTAACATCATCACTTGGTATATGCATTGTATCGATAAAATTTATTCTGAATACAACTTTCTCTCTCCCAGAAAACAAATAAAAAGGTTACTTGTCATTCATGACTGTTCCTACTATTTATTTGCTATTCATTCATTGTTTCCTTTTCATTATTGTAGTTGGTATATGCCTTTTCTTTTCTCTTCTTTTTTGATATCTATTTTAGATTATTTTAGATATGTGTCTGCTTTATTTTCCCCCCCTCTTCTAGGACATAGAGATCATAGACTACATATTTTTCATTAATTGTAGACTCTGAATCTTCATTCCAATGACCTTGGTTGTCTTGGTGATTCATTAGTTGGGACTCTGATGTACAAGTTGAGTCAAAGTAGTTTGCTAGCTCTCAAAGCCATATGGTTCAAAGTTCAACCTTTGAACTTACTAGGAAATTGAGTTTGGTAAAAAAACCCCGACCCTCATGGACCCATTATCAAAAGCTATTTACATTGCTGTCCCCTGCCATCAGTCCTTCTCATTAAACCATTTCCCCAACTGCTCTCATTTAATAATAAGAGCAAAAACTAATTTAATTTAATTTTCAGCGAGCTCCTTTAGTTCTTGTATAAACTTCTATACTGTATTCTCTTCTGCTAAAAGGTCTGCCTAATTTCTCTTCAGTGGAGGCCGAGACGATGACCGTTAGTGTCAATAGCTTTGATCTCCAGCTGGCCGCATTTGCTCACAAGAAGAATCTCAATATGAGATCTTCAGAGATTCGATCCGCGGTTGCTGAGGGATCAGAATCTACGGCAGCGACAACCAAGGTTCAGAAGGTGCACCGGAGCTACCGTACCCGGCGCAGTTCAGCAGACTCCGCTGTGATTGTTGAGAAACTTCGCTGAGTGTAAGATCTCGGAATATTATTGCTGCTATTTTATTTTCATTCGAAGTGCTCCTGATGTATAGTTCTTTTTCTTCTTTGAAGGTGGCAAGCTTTGGTCTTTGCTTGCTTGAATCACAGTATGGTTTCTTTCTTCAATTTCTTGAACCCTGAATCTCCCGCTTTGAGATGGAGCCAGAGTAATCTGCATGCTTCCAAGGAACCTTCTTTATTCTTTTTCTTTTTTAATTTTTAAGTTTTGCTCAATTTCTGTAAATATTAAAGAAAGTAGATGGTAATGATTCTTCATTGGGCATCTTGCAGGTTCGACCGGGTTTGAAAGATTCCAAAGATGTGAAGCTCGGGCTTCAGCACTGGATTGAAGCTGTAAGCCCTTTTTCTCAATTACTTTTTCTTTTTGAAGTTTCCCCTTTTGCTTTTTTGCTACTTCTGATTGAATGAATTATCCAATTCTGTTTATTCTCCCTTTTCTTTTTTAGAGTACTACGGGGTCTCAAATTCGAAAACCCCATCCAAATATAGATGAATATAATTACAAAAAAGCTTACCAAGATGGTAATACAAGGGAAGTAAAACATAATATTACATACGGAGAGAAAATTTAAGCATCACTCCAAAGCTCAGTGTAGGATACGTGATGAATGATCTCTTCGATGGAACACTACTTATCCTCGAAGATGTGCTGGTTCCTTTTAAGCCAAAAAGACCAAACAATAGCCATGGAGGTAGATGTCCAAAGACTCCAATCATTTTTCATAACCTTTTGTAAGCGCCAAGTTGTAAAAAGCGCTCCAAAGGAGGTTGGTGTGCTTAGAATGTTCATCTGAATATAAAAATTAATCCAGATGATGCAGCTAAAGGCACATTCAAAGAATAAATGGATGGAGGAGTCAGTTTGGTGATTGCAAAAGGGACAATTAAAAAACTTGAGAGATATTCATTTGTCGAAGAACTTCAGCATTAGGATGCGGTTGAAGAGGGTTAAAAACATGGTTAGCTTGACTTGAGAGGAAGCGCACACCTTCCGTAGAGACATCAGGGCCAGATCTGTGGGGCTTTCAGTTGAATATGAAAGCAAAGGGATTGCACCATGGAATTATCATTCCGACCAATGTTTCAACATAAGGTGTCCTCTTGATCACTCAAATGATTAGATTGAAGATGTGAAGAAGAGAGGCTAAAGCAATTTGACGATTAGAAGAGAGGATAGTGTTGAAGACCAAGGCCAATTTTCATTGTAGGTTTAGAGAGTATTGACATCAGAGTCCAAGCCACCTCAACAAGAGAGTGGAATGCAAGCCCTAGAGGTTGATCTTCAATCTAAAAATCATTCCAAAATGGGTTTAAGCTCATTCCCACACACAAATCAAATTCCAAGTTTGAAACATCAATGAACTTTAAAACTCCATGCCAAAGGGGAGAGAAATTACTCGATTGAGTGGGGAAAAAAAATCCTAAAGACAATTTGGGGGATAGTAGTTGTTGAGAATAAGGGAGATCGAAGTAGGGTGAGAATTTTGGAGAAGTCTCTACCACCGTTTGGGCATGAAATTGTTTTTAGCGAAAAGGGGGGGGAGAGATCTTTCCTCTTAATTATATTATATAGATACACCAAACTTGTGTCCTATTCTTATTCCTATACAACTCCTAATATAACTCATGTATCACTTATACAAATCATGTTTCCTAACACTCCCCCTCAAGTTGGAGCATATACCTCATACATACCCAGCTTGTCACAAATAAAATCAACTTGTGTCTTTTCAAGAGACTTTGTGAGTAAATCTGTCAACTGATGATCATATGAAACATGTAAAGCTTGAATAATCTTCTCTTCTATCTTCTGACATACCAAATGTCAATTCACTTCAAGTGTTTTGTGCACTCGTGAAATATTGAATTTTCAGTTATGTGAATAGAAGCCTGATTATCACGTATAACCTCATAAGACACTCTTGAGTAAAACACAGTTCAGTCAATAAGTCTTGGATCCAAACTAATTCACAAGTCACATTTTTCATTGGATGATATTCTGACTTCGCACTCGAACAAGATACCACTTTACTTCTTACTTTTTCATAATACACGATTTTCTCCAAGAAAAACACAATAGCCTGTGGTACATCGTCTATCAATGGGTGAACCTGCCCAATTAACATCTGAGAAATCAACAACTTTGGCGTATCCACAATTGAATATAGAAATTCCTTACTAAGATCCTTCTTTAAGTACCTAAGAATCTACACTACTGCATCCTATTTAGTTGTTTTTGGTGCTTAAAGAAACTGACTCACAACAAATACAATATTTGGTCTACTTACTGTTAGGTGTTTCAGCTTACCCACTAACCGACGATATCTGTCAGGATCATTTAAGATCTCTCCAGATCTTGTAGCAATTTGACATTAGCTTTCAAGAGTGCATCAACAGCTTTACGCCCAACATACATGCCTTAGAGAGCATATTAAGTACATACTTCCTTTGAGAAAGAGTAATTCTCTTTTCGGACCTAGCTACTTAAATACCTAAAAAATACCACAAAGATTCAAGGTCTTTTGTCTAAAAGTGCTTATTTAAGTAGTATTTTAGATCTGCAATCCCCAACGTATCATCTCTATTCTCTAGTAATAATGATATTATCCATATACACTACAAGAAGTAACTTTTTCTCTTGATGTTGTCACCAAAACACAGTGATTCTTCTGAGAACAAGAATAATCAAAGGCCCGAACAACATAGACAAACCATCTAAATCAAGCTCTCGATGATTGTTTCAATCTATACAAAGATTTTTTCAGCTTGCACACCTTTCCTGGCTCCCCTTGAGTAACAAAATCAGGTGGTCGCTCCATGTAAACCTCTCCATCAAGAACACTATTAAGAAAAGCATTTTTAATATCTAACTTATAGATGGGCCAATGATAAGTGGCGGCTAAAGAAATAAGAAACCGCACAGACGTAAGTTTTGCAACTAGCGAAAATGTATTCTGATAATCCATTTCATATATATGAGAATACCCTTTGGCAACCAAATGAGCCTTCGAACGAGCCCAGTAACACATATAGATTCAGCTTCACAATATGCAACCACCAACATCCAACTGCTTCCTTCTCTGAAAGAAGAACAAGATCCTAAATTCCATCTATGCTAGAGCCCGCATTTCTTTCTTCATCGAATTCTTCCAACCAGAAATAGATAGAGCTTTTGACACAAACTTAAGAATAAAATATGAGTTCATAGTAGATATAAAGGCATGAAAGGAGGAAGACAAGTGTAAATAAAACATAAAGCGAGAGATAGAGTGAGATGTGCAAGTGCGTTTACCCTTACGAAGGGCAATAGGAAAGTCATCATTAGAAAACTGTCAGAATTAGTAGTAGTATCACTAGAGAGTAACGTAGAGGTATTTTCAATAGTTTGTGATCCGAAATTCAGAATTGTAGAAGATGTTGATACTGGTGCAATAGAAGTACGATTTGTGAAGACTCTAGTTGTTTCTCTAAACCGGTGAGGGTTTTGATTCTCCATGTACAGGTGGTAATGTACTCAGATCTATATTAACAGATGATGGAGTATGCTCGGTCGGTGGATCCTAAACAGTGAAAACGTATTGTCGTTTTTGGACTCTAAGAAAGAAGGCTCATTATCAAACTCGGATTTAGACTAAAAAAATATGACATCAACTGAAAGAAAAAAATGATCTAGTGAAGGACAATAATACTGATACTCTTTCTGCATTTGAGAAACCCAAAAAATGAAATTTGAAAGCACGAAAATCTAGTTTAGTTTTATGAGGACCATTGTTCTGAACAAAACACATATACCTAAAAATCTTTGGTGGCCAGGAAAACAAATTATTTTGAGGACATAAAATCGAATAAGTGATTTGATTTTGCAAAATAGAAGAAAATTTTTGATTAATTAAATAACATGGTGTAAAAACTGCATCGCTCCAAAAACTATTTAGGAACTTTCCTATGAATAAGCAATTAAGGGTGTTCATGAGTGGATCGGGCCGGTTTGCAACCCAAACCGCGCTGTAACAGGTGGGGTGGGTTTCCCTGCCCTTTAAAACCTGCCTGGATCATGAGGAGTGCAGGGTCAGGCGGGTCTGCAGCGGGTCCGAGTGGGTTTTGCGTGCGGGCCAAGTTCAATCGGACAGCTGGGTTGAACGGGTTGTAAATTATAAAACAGCTCTCATTGAGCTTTTGTCATCTTTCTTTTATGAGGTTTATTTTGAGGAATTCTTTTATGAGGTTTTGAATCAATAAAAAGTTATTTTTCATACACATACATATTCAAAAATGCATATCAATTTCCTTTAAAAGTGATTTATTTCCTTCACAATTTCATATCCAACTCATCCAAAAAATACTTATCAATCTTTGTACAAGTTAATATTTCCAGATTTTACAACTATCTAAAAATACATATCACTCCTTGAACAAGTTAATATTTCCAGATTTTAGAGCATCACAAATTCCTTGTCCTAATTTACTGTCTAAATTACAACATCACAAATTCCTTGAGCTAGAGAATGCACTCTTGTTAGAGGTGTGATCCTCTTGCTTCACTGTCTCACGGTCCACAACATTACAACATCACATTTGTTCAACCGGCCGTTCAACTCCCCTACAATCTTCCCAGCTCTGTGATCATCTACATATTCACCAATACATCCTGAATAAGAAAACAAGTATATCGCAATGAACAGAAACTTAGAGTTCAATGCACCACCGAGCAACAAGGAAAGAATAACTTGATAAGTTCAGGTTACCATGCTTCTGCATAACCAAAAGGAACTTGATGATAAATTTTGAGGAGGGTCTGATCATGACTTGGCATTTCCCATCTTTCTCAGCATTGTACATGCTCTTAAGAGCATCATTCAGGACATTGACTCTCACCATCTCTGCTAAGCCTAGAAAAACAGAAAAAAAGCATTTACAAACAATATTCAGAAAAAGAAACGTTAATGCTTCACAAAATATAGAATGCAAAATGCTTTCACATCAAGAAAGAACAGTTAAATCTTTAGTTGATTACAATTTTTACATATTTTCGAAGATAAGCTTGGAAACAATAAAAACTCCTGCACTTCCACATGAATAGGAAAGTGAACATGCATTGTAACATGAGATGGCAAAGAGAAGCAGAGAAGTTATATTACCCATTCAGATTGCACACATTCCCAGGTCCTAACTCAAGTGGTATCTATGAGAAGAAGCTTTGAGGAAATTTAGTAAGTTTCCTAGAGATATGACTTGAAAATCAATATAGTGAGCAGCAAATGTGGTGGAGAGCTGCGAACATGGGAAACTGCATTGCGAATGGACTCAATAGAGGTTTTAATCTCATCGATGCCATCCTTCACAATAAGATTCAATATGTGTGGCAACATCACATGTACTATGAGAGATGGTGTGCCAATGATGCTGGCCTGCCATTATTTTTTACTGGTGAGCTGCAAATGCTTTGGTTTTGTGCTAAATTGTGTGCTAACAGCAGAATTCTTTAGTTCCATTGGTTTCTTTACTGATGCATGGACAATTTCAATGGGCATGGTTGTTTACTTGTGAAATATATTGGTGAGGGTACTCTTGTTAGCTTTTGAAACTAACTTTTTGCATAAAACGTAGTCCCAAGCCTTTAAGAAATTTTGTGGTCGGTTTTCATGTAACTATCGATTGTCAAAATTTTGCCAATTGTCCTCAGGAAACCGATGATTTGATCATTTGAAGCAAGCCGGAGCCTTTAAGAGATACTGTGCCAAGAGTCTATTGCCCACACAAATTTTCATTTCAAGCAGGATTAAATATGATTATACAGTGATTATACCTTTCTTCTCAATTGATTACTGATATATACGGCTAAAGTTTGGTGGTGTGTCTGTGGACCGCCTCATTATTGGAATTTTTTCCCCTTTATAACGCATGGCCTATTTATGGTGACAGCAAAACAGCAAGTTTTTAAAGTTATTTTTTGTATCCATAAAGCAGCAAAGAGTTGCCTTTCAGATCTCTGTAGAACATCATTCATACTTCAAACAAGATAAAGGACTCTTGAGTATTGTTGGTGTGCCACTTATTTTCTAAAGTTAGAAACATGTCTGTTCATATCCTGTGGTTCACCTAAAATGGAGAAATAGCCAAGGGAAGTAATGTCAAAGAGAAACTTTTGTGACCTGTAATTTGGTTCAATTATCAGATAGGCATGGGACGATAGTTTCAAAGTATGATTGTGATATTTGTTCTGCAACTGTTATGAGGTCTGTGTTTATTTCTCATTCATTTGTTATAACTAGTTCATATTCTAATGTGAGTAGCAGAACTTGATTCTATTGAAACCTTGCTTGTCACCGTAACAACACTCAAATGCGGAAAAAGAGCCATACAAGCAGATCGAATTTGATTAGTGCCACAGTGTCACTGCATTACTTTATTTTTATTTTTTTTGAAAAAATTGTTGAGAAATTGTGGAATGCTTCATGATATTGGTGATGGAATAGTTGTATGATCTTTGTAGGCTGTGGATATTGGTGATGGAAGAAATGTTGATATCCTTGAATGCCTGAGGTCATTGCTTCAGCAACAATGCATTAAATATCTTGGCCCAGTAAGTTCTACTCCTTGATATAATTCTTCATAAAAAGTTACTCTGGAAATGCTTTTAAATTGTCACACATGTGAATATGTGATTACAGAATTGAAATTTAAGAGATAATGACATAATAGTTTCTATTTTTCTGTCTAAATTCAGGATAGTCCCTAGTTTCATCAGAACGCCTAAAAAGTCCCTCTTTCAGCTAAAAAACTCGCCTGTGGTCTAAGTCACAAAGAACAGAAATAGTCCCAATTTCACTAAAATGTCTAAGAAATCTCTCTTTCAACTGAAAAAAATCTTTCAGAACTTAAATCAGTTATGACATTAAAAGAAAATCAAAAATATGAATATTATGTTTTTAGGATTATAACGAATACTAGGAACAATTATGATCATAGGATTTTAAATTAATACAAGTAATACAATCCTTATGCTGGAACCTTCTATTTTAAGTGCCCATCACATAACATAAATGAAACGCGAGACCGAGATTTTCAAAGGGGCAGCATGGAGGGATAGAATGGATAGGATAAACGAAGGATTTTTCTTTCTTCTAACTTTCAAAAATAATTGTGATTTAAAAAGGCTTGTGTGAAATGAGAAGGATTTTTCCAGCATTAAGAGAAAAAATAGGGACTAATTTACCATTAAGACAACATTAGAGATATTTCACTGTTTTGATTAAAACTTGAGGACTACTTTGTCATTGTCCCGAAATTGGGGAAGCATATCCACCTCTTGACTATAGAAGAGGCACATGAGTGCTTCCAGTTCTCTTTCATGTATTCCTCTAGTGTTATTTCTTTTACATTTTGATTTTTAACACTGTCTACAGCAAGAGAGAGAACACTGTGAATACATACCTCTGTGTGTGTGTGTGGGTGGGTGTGGGGGATAGTGCACAAGCAAACTGAAGAAGTACTCGATACTAATGGATCTGAAGGGGGTCAAGAGGCCAAGTGGATTTTTGTTATCCGCAGCTCTAAGAAGTTGTTTGCTGGCAAGGTGTGTGGCAACGCGAACTGAGTGTAACACCTCTACTTTACAATTCTGAAATTCAAATCTGTGGCGATCAATTGAAAATTGGAATTAACATTACAAAGTTTCCTTATATCCAGAAAAAGAAAGGAATGTTTCACCATTCCAGCTTCCTGGTAGGAGGAACAACTCTAGTGGATGGTAGATTTGCTACCAAAAATGGAGTGCTTAAGGTAACATACACGAACCCTTGTTGCTGAAAATTGATTTTTTTATGTTTCACAATATTGGTAGGTTGACTAAGTAATTACATTGGTCAGAACCTCGATGATTCAAGTAGCCTCTATGTATATATGAGTGAATGAAAACTTGTTATATATTACAGCAATATACTTGCTCATGGGTGAAATGTGATTGTTTCTTTGTTGCCATGTGATTTTTAAAAATTTAACATTCTCCACGTAGGATGATTTATGTCACGTTCCGCTTCTCAAAATACGTGGAAACAGAGTCGGCGACGTATATACGCGAGGAAAATACCCCACGTATACACGCTAAGCCTAAAGTAACCCGGACAAGCTATATAATCACTATGATGATATGATAAACACTGCAATATAACATATGAATTACCATACATGATAATAGATAAATAAAGGAATATACAAGCAATGATTCTAATATATCGGGAATCAAAGATAACGACAGGAATAAAAAAAGTGAGAATACCAGTAATCGAATAGAGAGAACCCATGTTCCTCAAGATGCCTGTGATCCTCTCAAATACCTGATCACTAATAAATAACCACAGATCTGGATATGCAAATCCAGGGAGTCAAGATTCCTAGTGAATGTGTAAGAATAAAAGAAAAAATGCATGTGCATATAACGTGTGAGCATGCTATAAAGAAAATATACAAGATAAGATTAAAATAACATGTCAAATATAGATGAACAGTAACTAAGCCAGTCAGTGCTATAGTCAGGTGTACAATCAGGTGTCTAACACAGTATAATCAAATGTCTATCATAACATGTATATATCAGGTGTCTACAATCAATCACATTATATGATAAACAATTTATCATTATTATGTCAACGAACACCAATTGTCACCTGTAATAAACGCATCCCATACTATGCCTACTACACGTGCCAATCGAGATCCTATGTTATTGAAACTGATTGGTTGGAGACATTGTCTATATTTTAAGTGGATTCCCTACATACCTGGGACCACGACCCAAACTTCTGGCGCAGAACCAGGCCTTACCGCAAGGTAGTCAGTAACATGTAATAAGAGCAAGAACAGGACTAGGGTGTCAGTCACCTCACGGGAACCCTGCAGTAAAACCCTCTTTCGGTTGCGTAACCTATATCCTAGTTTTACCCAAGATACAAATGTTGTCTCCTCCATCAATTTCTCAATCCTATTATAAGTTGTTTAGTGATCATGTTATTTAGATTATTAAGATTATTTAATATACAAGTTATCTAGATCACTGGGATAACTCGGTGATAATCACGGTAACAACGTCAACATGTGTAATCAGGATACGGTATATAACAGGATATATAATGTTAGTGAACAAGATACCAGTATAACAGGACATGCGACAAGATAACATGAGGGTGTTATTACCGTATACAATATTTTCCCAGTAATTATGATAACATGGACATTATGATATCAGGTAGGTAACATGTATAATAAGTCAAGTTTTTCAGGTAAATCATATTATTCAGGATGAGTAATGACATGCTGACATAAACAGAATAATTCGGGCAAAGTATACAATTAACTCAGATCCTCAAAGTCATCGACATATCCAAGTCCAACATATAAAAATACATACTCATCTATATCTAACCAATCATCACTATTCAATTTGATCAAGATCATTATATATTCCCACTTTCATTAAGTTCAAACACAAGATTTAAAAATTTAAGTAGGTAATTAATTATGTATATACATGCACCAGATCAGGTTAAACCAATTTACGCATATTCCTTAACCGAAGGTCAACTCCAACTCAATCAAGTCTACTGACAAGTCTAAGATCTCGTTCTTTTAATAAAGAATCTCCAAATTAATCAATTGTCAATATCCAACTAAACTCTCACTTGTTTTACAATCAATAAGAATAATCAAATTACTGATAATGTTACCAGTTATCCATTTATATAACTGCCCTCATGAACCAGTCAAATCAAAATCTAAATCTGATTATAGTCTAAGTTACATCACCAATAGTTTCAATCCCAATCAAGATCAGAGCTAAGGAGAGACATCTCAAGTTACATGAAATTTAGATATGTCTACTTCTAATACTTAATATCAACAAAATATTATCTGTACTTGAACGATATAATCAGTAAATAAATCCTAAATACTCACATTTATAATTTCAACTACATCAATCCTATCAGAATATAATTTGTGGCGCCTGATCCCGCGGGTACGGAGACGTCACTGCGACGTATATACTCAGGTCAGAAATACCCTCACGTATATACGCTAAGCATCAGTACAGGAAAGAATCAGAGTGCGGAAGCACAATGGTAATATACATTCTAACAGAAAAGTACAAGTACATGGTTATCACAGTGAGTGATAGAATATTACAGGAATATTACATCAGCAAAAGATACAAAAGTACATAATACAGAGAGATATACATAGTAAAAGCTGAGAGGTACTTACGATACAGCAAGAGGGGTCTCGAGAGCTAATCAGAAGAAGAGCTGGGAGGAAGAGCTACGGCGACGTCCAAGCTTATGCTGCGCTCTAACCACCACGGAAGGATCTGGTGCGCACTCTGATCAACTACAACAAGACCACCAATGTCCAGTCTGTAAGATCTGTATATGAGAATTCAGGGTTGTCTGATGCAACCCTGCGAGTACAGATGATAAAACCAAGTGGTGTGCATATCAGGAAGGTGTATCGTGAATATAAGCACATATGAACATGAAATGAGATAGTAAGTAAAGTAGCTACAGGAAAATCTGTTATAAAAGCCCACATTATCAATCCGTGAGATTAGTACGTCGAAGGAATAATCCAAATAAGGAAATCTCATATATATACTCTACACCTCACGTCACTGTAATCTGAGTTTATATAACTTGAGTTTGCCTTCATAATAACAGAATAGTGAAACAGTATAAAACCCAAAAATAGCAATCAAGTAATCCAACAAAGTAGCACAGGTATAATGTGTACGTGGTGAGCATGTTAATATATTGTATTACAGGTCTACCAAATATAGATCAAGTGTATAGCTAGTCAGATATCAGGAGCATGTATTATTATGTTATAAAAACTCATCTGATTTATATACATCGGTATGTGTCCCATTCCACATATCTCAGTATACAGACCGGAGAGTAAGTTTTGGAAACTGATGGAGATCGACGAACCATGCTTAGAATGGGTCCCGTACATGCCCGGGACAACGGTCAAGGAGTATCCGGTACTGAGACGGAACGAACCGCTAGGTATCGGGACTTATTGTACGCCCGAACAGGAATAGGATGTCACCGCTCCCACAGGAATAGACCCAAGGGCTTATGGCACAACCAGCAGGCAGGAGAGTAGGGTGCCAATACACCCCACAGAAACACCTGGTGGCCTCCAGGTCGAATCCAAGTATGTGGCCGCGCGACACTATAAGGCCATATAAATATGGAGACTATTAGTACTCATCAATTTCCCCTATACCGGTGTAAGTTGTCTAAATATTATAATTTGTCCAGTGATAATGTTCACAGAGTATTCACAGTAATCCTATATTCATGGTTATCCAATTACGGGGATCAACAGGAGTATGGTATCAGAGGTCTCCTTTTTTTAGGGGTTTAAGTATACAGGAGTTCAGGAGCACAGGAGTTTAGGAGTACCAAATGTCTGATAACAGTATAATAATCATGCCAAATTCCCGTAAAAATGATAATCATGAATATGCAAAGTAACAAAGGTGTCAGGTGTAATAGTATCCAGTCAGGTGACACGATTTCAGTCAAATGTACTAGTACCAGGTGATAGCATGTCAAGTTAGTGATAGCATGTCAATTATCAAGTGTCATATATCAGGTGTCAGGTATCAGGTGTCAAGTGATAACATGTCAAGTACCGGTGTAATATCCCTAGTTAGAATACTGTATTTTTATTTCCTAAAGTGTTTATTTTGTTTTACTGATTATTTATTGTTAATTATTAACTTGTTTTATGACTTATTGCATTATTTTTCAATATTTTAATTACTCATTAATTTATTTTTTCTATTATTATTATTATTGATTGATATATTGGTAGTGGATATTTCTATTATCATTTCATTATTAATTATTTTATTATTATTATTATAGTATTATAGATATATATATGTTGTTATTATTATTATGTTCCTCTTTCATTGATTCCTAATCCTACCTGTTAGCCTAGATCCAACCCATTTCCCATTTCCTACCCATGTTCCCAAATATCAATACCCATTACCCTCAAACCCAATTACATACCATATATAACCATCTCCTAATCCTAAACCTAACCCTAAGATTAACTCTAATCCTCCCTCCTCCTAACAACCAGGCCGCCTCCCTCCTCCCTGGCTGCGCAACAACCCCCATCTCCTGCCTTCGCCCCCTGACATCGGCAATCCACCACCACCACCCATGCCGGAGCATCCCTGCGACATCCACCACAACCACCCCCTCCGTTCAACCTCCTCTACCATGGTCGCCCCCCATGCAAATCAGCACACAGCCACAACAGCCCAGGCCGCCCGACTCCACTAGCACCACCCCACAACAAGGCCCTTCGACTCCTCCAGCACCACCCCACAACAAGGCCCCCTTCTCTCTTGCCGTGTACGCCACCAATGCCCCTCCCCCATGTGCGCCACCATCAGCCCCTGTGTCCACAGTCACGCTGCACCCCAAAACCTCATGCTCCTCTTTTACCCAATCACAGCCGCCCACAACCAAGCTGCACCCCTCCGCAGGCCATGGCAACACCCCGGAGCCGTCGATCTTCTCCGCGGCACTCTGGCAAGCCTCCGCATCCTCTGCGCGCGAGCCATGGTCGTGCGCGAGCTTCTCCAAGTCCTGTCTGCATCGTTCCCCCGCTGAGCTCCCCCCATGACCGCGACCATGCACCCTTCTGCATGCATGTCGTGAGTCTCCTTGTTCCTCTCTCTTCATTTTTGTATTGTGTGTTTAATGCAAATGGGTGTATATTAATTCATGTGTGTTTCATTGTGTGTGGGATGCCATTTTTCGCCACTTTGTGGGACGCCGTTGATCACCGTCGGCGAGCGCGAATGCACCCACGCCCTTCACGGCGAGATTCTCCATCCCACGACACACCCTCCGCGGCCCCCGACGCCTCCTCTAGAGCCTCCGTCGGTGCGGCCGCAAGTCACCCCGAGGTTAGTGCTATATTTATTTGTGTAAGGATAAAGTAATAATATGGAAGTGTAATTAAATATGTATAGTTATGTGCGTGAGTGTGGTTGTGGGTATGTATGCATGTATGCATGTATTAATGCATGGGAATGTTATTATATATGTATATTTAATTAAGTGCATGCCTATATTTATTATATGGGTGTTTGGGTATTATTGTGGATATTACATGATGGGTGCATGTGTTATATATATATATATATATATATATATATATA